>JANAVB010004600.1:2085713-2181027 GCA_029216955.1 Iris pallida
GGAGTACTACTTGGAAGATTTCTTGAATTTTGATTTTTGAGATAAAGGAATATTTCTTGAATTATTTGTACTTCTATGTTAAATTGGATTTTATCATAGACACCAGTGAACAAAAACACAGTACAGCTAAATCTACAACTCTAGAGTAGATTGTGCAACATCAGAAAATTCATTCCAAGAAGTTAATGATTTCAGAGCTGTTCTAAACCACAAGTGCCGAAGCAGACCTCACTTGATGAAGGAACCAAGAATTCTAGCAGCTTTAGGCTCAGTAAAAAATATTTTGTTTTTTTAACAATGAACTGCTTACTGCTGTATGTGGATTGGATAGCTCACCATAGTCTACGGATGACCATTATTTGATTTTGGACCGAAAATCAAATCGAACCAAACCAAATGAGAGATTACATTAAATTTGAAACAAAATTGGTTCGGTTTTTATTTTGAATATACTAAAATCGTTATTGGGTTTCGATTTTGTGTTTCGATTTTTGGTCAAAAGTTTAAAACCGAATAAGAGTTACGCAATTACGTAAATACCCTCAAACTTATGAGCATATTTTGTGATAAAAATGTACATTTTGAAAACAACAATTCTATGTATGAGTTATGAAGTCTAATTTTGCCATAACTACGCCGACTGCGAATACAATAAATGTGTATAAAAAAATATAATTTTTAATTAAATTTAACTATGATCCCAACTTTGGGTTCGATCCATTAAATAGTAGAACGAAAATGCTTTTTTGCCCGCCACCCCCCCCCCCCCCCTCGGCACCACTTCGGGCCAACCCGCCCCCCTCTCCAATGAAACGACGACACGTGGCCCGCGGGCCAGGACTGCAGTCCAAGCCCGCGGACGACGTAGCAATGCCGATAATAGAAATAGTCCAACTGAACAAACCAAATTAATTATTCAGTTCGGTTCGATTTGACTAATTTTAATTCTATTCTGGATTTGTAGGATTTCGACTTATTCAATTTTGACTATTTTTGTTCGGTTCAAACCAAATACTCATCCCTACCTTAGTCCATACGTAAGTCCGCACTTAGCGCTGAGCTAATCAACCACTACCATGTAGGAGTTGATCCATAAATTGAAGATGTGGTGGGCTACAATAGATTAGGGTGGAGTAGTCCATAAAAAAAGTTATAAGGAAAAGAAAAAGATTTTTTTGTTTTGTTTTGGGTAGATTAGTGTCCACTCCAGCTAAAGGCTGGATCAGCCCTTGCTACCATTGTCAGGAGAAAACTTTGATACAGAAGGTTGTATCAAAACTTTGATACAGTTCCTGTATGACAGGCGAGCCTTCCTCTCTCTTAGTAAAACGTGTAAATATAAATATATAAGAGGGGCCTACTTGTCATACATGGGCTGTATTGATACAGTCTTCTGTATCAAAGTTTTGTCATCACCATTCGCCTTGACAGCAGAAAGCTTCAAGTCGAGGCAGGCTCGTCCCAGACTGGACTTGGTGAAATTTCTTTTGGACGTCAGCAACAGGGAACAATTTTGGTTGATGCATGCTTCCATCCCATTCTCCTCCAAAACTAAAGACAAAACGACCAAGATGGAAAACTCAATTTGTATATTGTTCCCATTAGATTAGACATCTCAATCAATCATTATATGACATAAAGCTTCTATTAGCTTGCAAGTAGAAACATTTTTGATAGATTACAAAAAAGATGTGAATGTTATTGGACCTTGCCATATCTTCCACTGTATAATGAGATTTCAAAACGGCTCAAAAGTGAGTCGTCTAAGCCGTCGTTATATCACGATCTATTTTATTTTAAAAAATAAATTATGTAAACAATTGTTGGAAACAGTAAAATTTTGTTAACATAGAGAATCGAACTCAACCAAATAAGAAAAATAACTCATATCCTAACCACATGAGTTAGAAGATATATTTAACTATAATTGGATAATATTTTTATTATACGTTATTATATGTGTAAAGTATGTACATTTACTAGTATATATATAACAAAGAAAAGTCAGATGAACGTACAGATTTCACTAAAAGATTTAAAAAAAATTTGAGAGACTAAAAGATTTTAATCAATATAACAAGAAGAGAAGAGAAATATTATCAAGATGAATAAACAAGATTTGAACTCTTCACTTTTTAACAATGATAAACAAAGCCCCAATTTTATAAATCACCATCTCAGCCTGTAATCGAGCCTACTCTTTGCCGACATGTCTGCTTCAGTGTTTTTAAAATCGAACTGAACTGGCTGATTGAATCCGTCAATTTTGAATTGGTTTAATATGGATCTACTATTTTTTTTTTCTTTTCCAAATCTCGGACAACCCGCTCGACTCACACGTTTAGCCCATTGAACCATATCACCTAGTTGAATTTTGAACCAATTTTACTATATTTTTCTTTTTTAGAATTTACATACAATCAAAATTAATATATTTAATTTTGACTAATTATACTCCGGTAAACATGAAGAACTTACAAGTAATATATATGTAATTGTGTACTAGGTAATATTATATAAATGGTTCAACCCAAATTAATCTACTGATTTGTCCAAATCAAGTGCTGTGACTTGGTCGATCTTCGGCCTAATTTTTAAAATATTTGTTTGGTTTTCGTTTGAAATATGGTGTTTGCTATTTCTATCAACTTTCTAGCCAGAACAGCTTTCCAATATTTATTATTTTTTTACCGTACAAAAATGGTCAAAAAAATACCAAAAATAATATACATAAAATTTACTGTAGGGTCCTGAAGTTTAAATTGGATGGAGAGTAACAGGTTTTGAACTTTTTTGAAGAATGGTCCATTCCGCCAGACTGTCTGGCTGAAATTTGACTCGTCCAATTTCCGATTGACTGGTGGAATTTACACGGAGCGGGATTGGCGCATTGTAGGGGGAGGGGTCACGGGAGGCTGTTGGTTGAGATTTTGGGGGTGATTTGTAGGAATTTTTTTTTTCCACGTAGTATGATGTGTTGGAAAGTGTTGTTGTGTGCGCCGTATAGAAATGTGTGTTGTATGCGGAATTGGGGTTGTAGATGTGTAAGATTATAAGAGTGTCATTCGTTACTCCTAAAGAATATGAAGAAGAAGAAAATCATAAGAGAAGAGGAAATAAGAAAGCAAGGAAGCAGAACAAAGTAGAGAGAAAAATAAAAGTTACAAAAGTTGAGAGTGTTGTATTCTAATTTATAGAATAGCAAAAATAGTCGTTGGAAGTAGTAGCGCTGTAAAAAAGAGCCGTTGCTAAAATTAGTTTAAAAATTAATAGTCGTTGGCATCTTCCATCCTATACAAAAATACATCACCAGCCGTTGGAATCCCCCTCTCACAAACCACCTCCCACCCCTGCCCTCCCACGCCGCACATTCTTTTGGACGAGTCCAATTTCTGCCAGACAGTCCGTCGGAATGGACCTCTCCTTCCAATCTTTTCTAAAGTGTTACTCTCCAATTTCGTTAAACTTCAGGACACTACAATAATTTTTTTCAATAATATAGTTGTGAGAGCATCATATGATACTTATCATTTGAAAATAAAAATATTCTACATTTCAAAATTGGGAACTAGAATTGAAATTGGGAACCAAATTAGCACCACTCAAAATTTACATTTTCAAGTTCCATTCAATCTTCTCTCGAAAATTATCGAGCCAGCTCGACCTCAACTAGACACGCGAACATTTCGGTTCCGTCTGCTATAATGTTGTAAATTATAATACTTGAAACTGTCAAATGGGCTGGGCTGGGCTGGGCTGGGCTAGGCTGGGCTGGTTTTTACGCATAAGTCAAAAAAAAAAGAGAGTATATATGTCTGATTAAGAAAATTGAACTCGTTTACATTTTCAAACTTTGCTCATCAATGAAATATGTGGTTTGGGATTATTGTAAAAGCATAAACTATTTGTGACAAAAAACTCACACTTGCTTACAGAAGCTGCTCCAGCATTGAACTACTTTTTTGAATGTTTTTTTAATATGTTATCGTTGCCAAAGAGATATCAGGATTAGGGGTGTGCATCGATCGGTGGTCGACCTATTTGGTTCCAACCGAAGTCGAACCGAAGTTAATCGGTTTGAAAATAAACAAAACCGAACCAACCAAATGGTCGATTCGGTTTTAAAACCGACCGACTTGGTTCGGTTCGGATCGGTTCGACTTGGTCGGTTTTGATCACATAAAAAAATAGACTGTATGCTTTTTTGTGTGTGAAACCTTAGTCAACTTGCACTTTGCAACAGTAAATACAATTCAGCAGCTTCAATTCAACTTGCGCTATGCAGGTGCAAAAAAATTCCAATTATACATATAATAATTCGTATACATTCAACCAAAAGTCTCTTTCATGTGCACAGGAGCAATTAGAAAAGAATAGGAGCCGCCAGCACTCCTCTTTGAGACTAGAGAGAGAGATCTTTCAACTTCAACTTGATAAATGGCTATGATGTGAATAAATGAACCAAACCGGTATAATACAACCCAATGAACCCATATCTAACCGGCCAACCCTAATTATTTAACAAGGATTTTGTTTGGTTTGGTTTGGTTTGGTTTAGACGGTTTTTGGCATAACCAAATCGTGAACCGAATCGAACCGGTCGGTTTTGAAAAAATTGAAGCCGAACCAAACCAACCGAACCATCGGTTCGGTTTAAAACCAATCGGTTCGGTTTGGCTTGGTTCGATTTGGTCGGTTTGACTTTATTGTGCACAGTTCTAATTAGTATAGCTTAAAAAAAAATAGAAGTGTCACGACCCGATCCCAATTTAATGGGTCGAACCGGACCATGTCCAGCCTGCACCGTGGTGAGACGGCGGCAGTAAGCTGTTCCATTGCAGGTATTCACAACAACACAAGTACATTTGCCACAACTGTTCTATTCGGAATTGAAACTTTATTTGATAAAATATTCAGAAATACAACTGGAAGGGAAATGCTGAAAATAAAACTACAAACTCCAAATAAAAGAAAGATGCAGGAAAGGGAAACTATCTAAGCATCAGGTTCAGTGGTCCCAGGATCAGCGTCCTCCAGAGACGGCTCCGGTACCGTCGCAGGGTAGAGAACCGGGTCAAAATAGCTATTATAGTATAGCTCATCATCCTCAGTGTTACCTAAAATGTTGTCTCCAGTCAGGAGGAGCAAAGTACAATTCATGCTAATTAAACAGTTAAATAAGAAATAGAATCATGCAGTTCTAAACAGTTTTAAAACATGTTTGTTACAGTAGAAAACAGTGATTTGAATAGGTAATGACATATGACCGGCTTGGGTTTGTTACAGTAATGGATAAGGGATTTTGTTACAGTATGGTCATAATCATTACGCTATTCCCCAGTCCCCAATAGTTACAGTAGTTACAGTACAGTACTCTCGGTGAGAGTTTCGTGTTTGAGACGTGGTTTAGACATGCAGTAAAACGATTAAGTAAATAACTGTAAACTAACACAAACTATACTTGCCTTGTATTAGATTGACTGGAAAGACAGGTTGATACCGAGGAGGAACGTCAGGTACGACTTCGAGTTCCTACAGTTGAGAACTCGACTTAGATTCCTGAATAACCAGACTAAGTGTGCTAGTTACAATCTCTAGTAGTCATGTCCTAGTCAGGTTTTAAGTTGTATTAATCTACAGCTAACGTTTACGTCGCAACTACGTGCGTTTGATTAAGCCGGTTAACTGGATTATTTGGAAATAACGCGAGAATCAATTTAACTTTGGAAAACTTTGTGTTTTCGTAATATATTTATAAAAATACAGTTTCTTTTAGTGATAAATCGTGAACTAGTTATTTACTAATATTTTATCCATTTTAATTAATTCTTAATTAATCAGTAAATTTACGCTCTAACTACGATTATGCGTCTAATCACAAACCACCCAAATTCACATCCACCAGAAAATAAAATAAAAACTACGGTACACAATACAAGGGCACAGCTAATCATCCTAGGGTGGGCTTATGCCCTGTACAATTTTCTTTTACATCAAAATAAGAGAAAAATGACTTAATTAATAAATAAAGAGCAGTAATTAAATAACTATAATAAATAGCTTAAATATTAATTAAAATAATTAAAAAGAAAGCTAAGAGTCTCAGACTCGGTCCATTCCTCAAAATTCGGCTAATACCACAACGTCCGGTCGGACCGGTGCGTTTGCATTTCGCCGGGGCCCACAGACCGGTACGGTCGTCGCCCGAAAAATCAGTTTAAAATTCATTTCCGAAAACCAATTTTGAAATCAATTAAATATAGTTTTGTAAAAATTTGGGCAGCACTTCCTCTATTTCGGGACAAACCCAAAACTGGGAAATGCGCCACGGAAAACCTGCAATTATTCCAACCCAAAAATAATCCCACAAATATATCCACCAAAATATTTCCAAGCCACCAGAAAATAATTCCCAATCCACAGAACTTTCCGAAATATCCGGGAATCCCATAATCAAACCAAACCACACAACCAGCAGATAAAAATCACAGAAAGTATGCTAACGCAGCTAACCGAAAATACTACGCAGCTAACCGGATTTCCCAAAGGGAAACCGGGGACCGATAATCATCATAGACTCGACACGGGAGGGACGAACTACTCTGATTATCAAGAAATTTACCGAGAGGCTCGATGACGGAGTCCGAAGGGTGGCCTCGGACTCGGGACGCGCCGTCATGGACTCGAGAGTCTCCGGACAGCGTTACGATGCGCTGCGAACATCACGGACAGCAGGAAATAGCCGAGATCGACGGGAGACGGATCCACGGGGACAGCCAATGGGCACCGCGGAACTTGGCGACGCTGGAGGCTGTTGGCGGGCGGATCCCGCGGGGACAGCGCGGGGAAAGGCGCGAAGGGGGTCGGCCAAGGCCAGCGCCGGAGTCGGCGGAGATGGCGGCGCGCGAGGGGGTCCGGCGTGGTCGGGCTTTCGCGCTGGTGGTGCTGCAACGGGGCTCCGCCGCTCGGGAGGGGTGCCGGCGAGAGAGGCGGGCCGCGGGAGGGAGGCTGCGCCGGAGAGGCGGCCGGGCGAGGAGGGGCGGTTGGCCTCGGGGATGGGCGCGAGGGGTGCCGAGCTTCGGGGATGGCCGGGAGATCGCGCGCGGGGCGCGGATCTGGCTCGGCCGGCGGGGAAGGGCGCGGCTTGGCCGGCGGGGAGCCGCGCGCTGGGTCGGCGCCGCGCTCGGGGATGGCCGGTGACCACGCGCCGGAGGGGAGCTCGGCCGCGGAAAATTAGGGCTTGGGGTGAGGGGTTAGGTACGGAGAAGTTGGAAGAGGGGTTTCCCAACAGAGTGGAGTTTTTTAGGGAGAGTGTGTAGAGAAGTGAAATAAGTATGCTTTCTCTTCTCTGTGAACGTGAAGGGGGAGTGTTTTGTTATGAGGAAGAGTGGGGAAAAATGATGGGGGTGCGTGAGTAAACAATGGGGAGTGGGGGAGTGTTCTTATGTGTGGACAGTAGCAAAAAGGGGAGGAGGAAAAATAGGAGAGCTTTTACCAAATCGTGGGGGAGCTGGGTTTATCAAATCATGTGGTGATGGGGTGCTGGTCCCACGGGACCAGCCCAAATAAATTCTTTTTTTTTTTTATAATAATCCTCAGTCCAAATAATCAGATTAAGAAATAGGAAAGAATGGGGCTCAGGCCTGGGTCTGGGCTCGGACTCGGGTCTGGGTCCGAAAACAAAAATCCTTGTTATAATAATTTTTCGAAATTCTTTCCATCCCAAAAATATTTAATAATAATATATTTATAATAATAATAATCTTGAAATATTAATGAAAACACTAATTAATAATTATCTGCAAATTATGGGTTTCACAAGAAGAAACCATGAGGCCATCACCAATGGGGATTTCTAAAACTGGATTTCTATTATCAGTGTACTTTAAAGAAATTTCTATCATAGTTGGCAGAGTTTCTACATAGAAATTACACATAAAAAATATTCTCCAATGTTTTTCCATCTCTCATACAAATTAATATTGGATACCGCATCATTAAATTAATCATTTAATTTGTTGCTACATATGGTAGAAATGGAAAAACGTTGGAGAGTGTTTTCCTATCCCTCATAGAAACTCTCCGTCCTATATCGTCGTCACATAGAATATAAATTAAAATATAAACCATCATTGGAAGAAGTTTTTTCTATATTGGATTTCTACCTAGAAATAAAGAGGTATAAATCCTAGGGGTGCAACTCGGATGGGTTGGGTCGGGCTTGAGGTCAATCCAAGTCCAACCCGAGGAATCATAAGCCTAGTCCGAGCCCAAGCCCAAGCCCGACCCGACCCGACCTCGGGTTCAACATATGAAGTCCAAGACCAAGTCCGGATGATCGGGTTGGGCTCGGGTTCATCGGACTCTAATATAATATTTGAAATAATTTTAAACAAAAGTAATATTAAACACATAATCAAATAGCAATCAAGCCTTGATCATTACAAAATACAAACTAAAATAAGATTTATGACAAGGAGTTGAAGAGATTGGGATATATATATATATATATATATATATATATATATATATTATATATATATATATATATATATATATATATATATATATATATATATATATAGAAGTCGTGTTCGGGTTCTTAGGGTAACCCAACACATGAAACCGAGCCCAACCCGATTTTGATCGGGTTCAAATATTTTAACCCAAGTCCGAGCCTGAACCCAAGAATCTTCAACCCTAACCCAACCCATTAACGGGTTTACCCGATCGAGCTCGGACTTAGCCCACCCAAGTTGCACCCCTAATAAATCCCCATTGGAGATGGCCCGAGAAGCAATCACAACCCAGTGGAAGTTGAGTTTAGTCCAGCTAGTGGTTACTTAGAAGTAGGTGCTTTAAAAGGTCAATTTACTTTAGGGCTGTTTGATAACTAGGAATTGATTTGAATTTCCATTCTCATTCGGATATGGTCCTAAATCCTAAACATCCATGATTTTATTTGATTATTATTATGTTAAATATTTAGTTAACAATAATCAACACTTAAAGTAGCTAATAGATAATAATTATTAATTTAATTAATATGTAGTTAACATTTAAAAAAAAAATTTATTCTCAATAAGTGGTAGTTGTTAGCATAATACAATTTATTTATATTATTTTTTACTTTGATTTGAATTTATGTTGCATGAACACGAATACGTATTTATTTAGTTTTTGATATATGTTGACATGACAAGGCAATAGTTTGGTGTGCTTGTAATTCCTAAATTTGGATTGAATTTGTTTGGATTAGCTAATTATTAGTATTAATTACTGAAGAAGAAAATCAATTACTATTTGAGATAATATATTTATTTTATTATATAATAAGAATAATTATTAGTTTATTTATTTTTATTAATATTAACTAATTGTAACAATATTAGGATGATCCAGAGCCGTCCCAGTTTGTTCCTCTAGGGCTCTATGGAGTAAAACTTTGATACCGAAGGGGATATCAAAGTTTTGATACCCCCTATGTATGACAAGTGGGGCCCCCTCAATATTTATGTATATATATATATATATATGTTTACACATTTTACGAAGAGGAAGGGGGCCCACATGTCATACATAGGGGTATCAAAACTTTGATACCCCCTTCGGTATCAAAGTTTTCTCCGGCTCTATGGCCTTTATATCTCACATGATGGAGGCCCAGTATCTTTGAAAACCCTAGAGAATCCTCACCCTTTATATTCGACCTAGAACTAATCACAGCCATCCATTTCCCTATATCAACTCAGGAAGAAGCCACCATATTCTAAAATGAATCTAGGGTTTTTCTAGCCTCCTTCCTCGATTCCTCTTCAATCTCCATCTCTGTTGGTAATATCCATTTTTTCCCATTTATTTTTCACTCTCATGCTAATTTGATTATTTAATATTTTTCCTATGCTTAATTTCAGCAGCAGCGAAGAATGAATTTTTCTTTTATAGAATTTGTTACTAATTTATTCCAGTACAGTAAATTTAGTTCTAAATGCATGATGGAGAAGCAGTTTCATTTTGAGTTCCGTTATGGAATTTATAATTTAGCAGATTGAGTATCCAAATAATTCAAATAAATTTATAATATTTGCAGAACAAATAGTGTATTTCGCTTCCTATCAATTTTCGGAATATAATTACTTTTATGTGCCATTTTGATTTATGATGATTGAAAGAATGATTTTTTTGGTTCCATGGTACGAGACATTGTTAGATTACATCCATATTTATAAAATTCGTCTCTTTTTTTTCCATGTAAAAAGTTATATTTTTATTATCACCACAGTTAAATAGTCTTTTTCGCCAAATTTGTACTGTACAAAAAATTTCTTTGCAAATGTAGAATTTATTTTATGCAACATTGACTGTCTAATTAGTATGTATTTTTTTAAAATTCAATGGAAAGCCTTGTTCAAAAAGACATTGTTTATAACCATCAATACTGGTGATGGGTCAAATTTCCTGTCCATGAAAAAACAATGGAGAAATCAAGGCTGGTGTCTCAAATGGCGCTTTTTTTGCCAGTACCTTCAATTGGGGGTATTTGGTGAAGGCATACCAGAAAGAGCCCGAGAATTGGCACGTGTATTTACGCGCCATAGGCCTTTGGTTATGGAGGAATTTGTACCATTTTATCGGTTATGGTTGTTGTTCACTAATGCCTTTCGTGCACCGTGGGTTCTTGAATTTTTTTTTGCCAACACGTTTGTATGTAATCCTATATAGTTTTGTTCACATTTATTGCTTTGGTTGATCATCAAATGTATTATTCTTCAGACAGGAATTCCTAACTTTTATCTCAACAGAGGCTACTAAGAAGTAAGTCAAAATGTCCCATCGCAAGTTTGAGCACCCACGGCATGGCTCTCTCGGTTTCCTTCCTAGGAAGAGAGCCTCTCGCCACAGAGGAAAAGGTTTATTTTTCCCTCTCCGACGTAACCTTGCTACTGTCAAGACACTATAACTTACTATAAATTTGCTATGTGAACTACTTGTCGATAATTTTCTTCAATTGCTTATTGCATTTAAAACTGTTGACCTTTATTATCTATGCACTGAATTAGAGGGCAAACCTGTTGTGAACAAGATAAAATATTCAGCAAAATTTGCTATGCGTAATCGTTTCGCTTCGTTTGACTGGATGGAGTTTTTTCATATCATATTTGAAATTCTTTTCAGCTGAGAACAATTATTGGATGCTAAGTTGATCCTGGCACATTTCACATTATCTTGGAACTGTTGGTGGAATTTGGAGGTTCCACTTAAGATGGATTCAAACCTTGCTGTGCAGTATTACCTTTAACAATGATAATCCTGAGTCCTGACCTGGTTACTCGAATTTGAGCTTGTATTTTAAACATTTGCCATTTGCTGATATTGTCCATTATCTATATTTATTCATTCACCTGATTTGTTTTATGGTAGGAACTAACATTTTTTTGTAAATTGTAATTAACTAACATCATATTGTTTTGGTACTATTATTTTGTTGTGTTATATTTGAATTGTTCCATTTTTATGTACATCTGCTTAAGGATTTAGTTTCCTGTTTATTCATTTTGCCTTTTTTCTTTTCTTTTATAATTTGTTTGGTGCAGCAAGAAGTGATATAGGCACAAGGTTGTGAAAAGTGCTAGGTGCTAGGCCCCACCGTATAGTGCTTAGCCCACCTAGATCTAGGCGGTTCAAAAAAAATCCCCAAAAAACCTTGAAAAGTGCAGAAAAATCCCACAAAACCCAAAACATGCATAGTCGGGCGTCGGGGGGACTAGGCGGTGGCCTAGGTGGGCTTCGTGCGGGCAACAGGCGTCTAGGTGGCCTTTTAGAACAGTGTATATGCGTCTTCTTATGTGTAAATTAAGAACTTATTTTATCATCCATTTTGGGTCTTATAGCCTTTCAACTGGTAATAAGAAAATCTTGTGAATCGCTGACATTTCTGATATTGTTTTCTATGGATAATCTGAACTCACCCGGTCAGGTCCCTTCTAATCGCCATCTACTCTAGTGGAAGTTAGCATATGTTGCTATTGTAAATGATTGTTGGAGAAAAATGGAAAGAAAATTCAACAAAATAATATCTGCAATAGCAGAACTGTGGGATCATATTAATATAGAAGTTTAGGATGCCTAATTGGAGAATTCTTGTGCAGAATGTGATATTAAGCTTTCTGTTGATAATGTCACTTGATTCTGGCAAGTGGGACTTTTCACCTTATAAGTTTCTAAGCTGACAATCAATTGCCAAATATGCCATTAGATGAGTCAGGTTTCCACTTGTTTCCGTCCATTTGCCCAACCACAGATGAATATATGGATGAGATGTATAATTGTCACACTGTTGTAACATGGTACTTGGGGCCAGTTTGAATTGTTGTAGTTATGTTTAATCTGTGACTTCATTTGGTGCCAAATGCAAGGGAGCGGGCCAAGCAGTTTCCATTTGGGGTGGGGACTTTTTTTAAAGCCCCATTCATTTCGGGTCTCAAATGGGTGTTCCCTAAACGCTAGCCCCCAATCAATGTCCCCGAAATGGGTGTTTGAGCAAAAGGGGAAGAAACATAATTGCAATCCAAACTATATATATTAATAATATTATCTGAGTTCTATTTCATGACTAGTAACATATTCTTTAGAATATAAGACACCCTGATATCTGAGCTATGTTAATGGTCGTAGAAGTTCAGGCAGACTACATATGTTGCCCTTTGTTGCCAACATCTTGCTCTCCTTTTCCTTTTTCACTTTCCCTTTTCCATTATGGTGATTATTTCATATATATATTTCTAAAGCCACTTATATGCTAGTAACTAGCTATGTTCATGGCCATAGAAATTCAGGCAGACTACATTTGTAATTTGTATCTGAATTTCTTCTATTTTTTGCCCTTTGTTTCCAATATCTTGCTCTCCTTTTTCCTTTTTTCACTTTCCCTTTTTCATTATGGTGATTATGTCATATATTACTAAAACCACTTATATGCTAGTTTGTTATTTTCCAGTCCTGTATGTGTCTATCCTTTGTGATCTTACTATGAGAAATAGTTCTTGAATAAATCCAATTGTGTAATCTAACTCTACATAGTGAAATTTGATCAGATGGCCTTGTAAGTTAGATGAACATCTTGAATATTTGTTTTTCTTTATGAATGTAGAATTTTAATTTAGTTTGCTAGTTCTGATGTCCTTTATTTAACAGACTTCCTGCTCTTTGATGTCTCATTTATTTTCTTCTAACGGTTCTCTTGCAGTGAAATCGTTTCCCAGGGATGATCCTAGTAAGCCTCCAAGATTAACTGCTTTTCTGGGATATAAGGCTGGGATGACACATATAGTCAGGGAGGTGGAGAAACCTGGTTCTAGTATGTTCATAACCTGCTTGAAACACAACCTTATTGTGCAATTAATATATTCATTCAGAAATGTCTGCTACTGTCTGATTCTTATTGCATTTTGTATCGATGCGACTTTCCTAGAATGTATGGATGCAACTTTCCTAGTTAGAAAGAAATTGATCAGATATTGAGTTTATAGGGTCACTCAATATTGAATCAAAACTGTGATGCAGACTTCTTCTACTCTGCTTATAAATTGTAAAGTCCATTGTGATCTTCTGTAGCTTGACCATGGTTAGCAAATCTTTTACTTAAAAACTAGAAGACAAACAAAGGACGGTTTTCTTTTTACATTTACATTTTTTATGTTATTTAAAAGTTTGACGTCAAATATTCTATGGTTAGCAAATATTTTACTTAAAAACTAGAAGACAAACAAAGACAAGTTTTCTTTTACATTTACATTTTTATGTTATTTAAACGTTTGACGTCAAATATTCTAATCTCAATATTGCTCTCATTTCTTAAACATCTTTATATCTTTGATAATATTTTATAATTTCATATTGTATTGATGTTATTTATCCATTTTTTTTGATATTTTATTTTTTATAATTTATCTTTGGTAACTTGTGCCTATTTTTTGTGATCTTCTGTAGCTTGACCATGGTTAGCAAATCTTTTGTAGCTTGACCATGGTTAGCAAATCATTTACTTAAAAACTAGAAGACAAACAAAGGACGGTTTTCTTTTTACATTTACATTTTTTATGTTATTTAAAAGTTTGACGTCAAATATTCTATGGTTAGCAAATCTTTTACTTAAAAACTAGAAGACAAACAAAGGACAAGTTTTCTTTTACATTTACATTTTTATGTTATTTAAAAGTTTGACGTCAAATATTCTAATCTCAATATTGCTCTCATTTCTTAAACATCTTTATATCTTTGATAATATTTTATAATTTCATATTGTATTGATGTTATTTATGATTTATCCATGTTTTATGATATTTTATTTTTTATAATTTATCTTTGGTAACTTGTGCCTATTTTTTGTGAAGCAGCATATACTGTGTTTTATAAAAGTTGTTTGTTTTTTTCATGAAAAGCTGCTGCTTTTTGTGGCCATCTTTTAAAAAATGTTTGCTTTTCCGAAGCAGCTTCAGCTTATCATCTGGTTTTTGTAATACAAATATTCCCTTTAATTTTTCAATAATTTTTGCACTGAAAAATAGTTGATCATTTTCAATTATTTTCAGCTTATCATCTGATTTTTTCTTAAATTCCATTTTATACCTACATGTTTTTTATTAATATAGTTGATCATCTTCAGTAGTTTTTGCACTGAAAAACATGTTTTTACTTTTTAACAACATCTTATTGCTTTTGACTGCTGCTTTCATGAATCAGCAACTTATGTCAAACTTATGAAAACTGCTTATGCCAGCTAACTTTGATAGGCTTTGGCAAAATATCAAACCCACCATTCAGGAATTACAATCTCTATGTATACTTCTCCAAATGTATAGTTTTGCTTTTATTTGGAAGTTTCTTTTAGTTATACATGCATATTTAGTTTTATATATTTGATTAATCAACTTCTCTACCCAATACTTGTATGTGAAGGTTATGCATCTGCTAGCCATCTAGTTAACTAATTGCATCCAGTACATTACTTGTTGCTTTCTTTTTTCACTTTCAACTATCAGTTGCTAGGTTTTTCTCTTTTAAATATTTTTTTTGTTCTTTCAAGGTATTTGTGTGGTATTGATTATCCACTTGGTTAGCTTCTGTGAAGATGTCTAATAGTTCTTCCATGTTTTTCATTCAGAGCTCCATAAAAAGGAGACATGTGAGGCAGTAACAGTCATTGAAGCACCCCCAATGATTGTTGTTGGTGTTGTTGGATATGTAAAGACTCCTCGTGGATTGCGCTCATTGAATACTGTTTGGGCTCAGCATCTTAGTGAGGAAGTGAAGAGAAGATTCTACAAGAACTGGTACAGGTCCAAGAAGAAGGCTTTTGGTAAGTACTCAAAGAAATACGAAACTGAAGAGGGGAAAAAGGACATCCAAGCACAACTGGAGAAGATGAAAAAGTATGCTACTGTTGTTCGTGTTTTGGCTCATACACAGGTACAATTTTCTCATTTATGCAAAAACCTGTACTTCAAATATTTTTATATTCCTTTTTTCTGGTTGATCCGAGAAATGTATGTTGGGTTTATGTAAAGAGGTCCTGTTAATTTCATATTAGTTAGGACTGGAAGTTTGGCAGGATGGAAGCCCCTTCTGTGTATCCTTCCAGCTCCATGTATGTTTGTTGACTTGTTTTGGTATCCGTCTTTCAGATTAGAAAGATGAAAGGTTTGAAACAGAAGAAAGCACACCTAATGGAAATCCAGGTGAATGGTGGAGATGTTGCAACCAAGGTTGAGTATGCTTACAGCTTTTTCGAGAAGCAAGTCCCTGTTGATGCTATCTTTCAGAAGGATGAGATGATTGACATTATAGGAGTAACAAAGGGTAAGGGTTATGAAGGTGTTGTGACCCGTTGGGGTGTTACTCGCCTTCCCCGTAAGACTCATCGTGGTCTTCGCAAAGTGGCTTGCATTGGGGCCTGGCATCCGGCTAGGGTTTCATTCACTGTGGCCAGGGCTGGGCAAAATGGTTACCATCACCGAACAGAGATGAACAAGAAGATTTACAAGCTGGGTAAGGCAGGCGACGAGTCTCATACGGCAGTCACTGAGTTTGACAGGTTAGTCTTCTTTATACATTTCAATATTTTTACTGCAATTTAACCGCTGATGGTATAACACATTCATTAAGGTAAATTATAGATCACTTGATAACTTCATTTGATTTTGTCATGGTGAAATTAAGATAAAATATTCGTAACAACAAGCTCAAAGTTGACTCTTATCGGTGCATGACGTGGGTGAATTTTAAACCTTATTTCCCATTCTGGCTTTTGGTCCTGGTGTTTTTGTCAGTGGCACATCACATGAGCAAATGAGCACATTTTTTGTGTGTTAATAGGATCTTAACTCAAGTTAAAGCTAATGGTTGAAATTTATAATATTTATAGACGTGGGTGAATTTAGACCTTATTTCCCATTCTGGCTTTGGTCCTGGTGTTTTTGTCAGTGGCACATCGCCTATGTTGCACATATATGGATACAAACACTAATTGAGCAAATGAGCACAAATTTTTGTGTGTTCATAGGATCTTAGCTCAAGTTAAAGCTAATGGTTGAAATTTATAATATTTATTGACAAATCAAAAGATCATAATTAAAGAAGATTGCAGCATTAGCTCCCCCCCCTTGTTCTCTCTTCCGGACCCTCTCAGCGATTCCTTCTCTCTTGTGAAGACTGAAGCAAATACCTTCACAATTTTATTTGTGCGTATTTAACTCTGTCCATTGTCATGCCTTTCTCTCTAAGCTCTAGACCTTGAGGTGGGGATAATAAGATAATTGTTCACTACCAATTCGGATTAGCTTAACAGGAGAAGAAAGCACTATACAGCCTACAGGCACTAATTATGTCATCCTATAAAGAGCACTAGTTTCTCCTCCCCTCAAGGCTCAAACCGTCCACCAGCTCTTGGCGGCATACTTTTAGATTATGGTTAGGATTTCTTTTTCTATATATTTCACAGCTTCCCTTCCTTAGAAGTCGGTCCGGATTAGGATTTAGGTTTTTTTATCTTTCAAATTTGTTCTTTTCCAGAAAAAAATATTTTCTTGGTAGTTTCATACTATTATCAATGTATTTCTGCAACACTTCAATTCGTTTTCTTCATACATTTTTTTTTGTTTTAACTGGGAGCGAATATTTCCCACAGATTATGATGATGTAGATGAAGTTGGCTTATGATGATATCAATGAAAATTTTTACCATCTTTCGGGACTGATATTCCTTGATGTTATTCTGCAATTCTGAGGCCCCTACTCATCTGTTGATTACTCATTTAACACCTTTTTTTTTCTCTTGATTGCGTGAATTAATTTATTTTAGTGAATGGCAGTTTTTATAAGCAACACCGTGTGTTTTGTATTTAAGATATTTATATTTTTTTTCATGATTTCATGCAAAATATGTTATGCCTTTAATTAATTTTGATGAAGCTAAAAGACAATAGTATTCTTATTCTATATTCCCTCTCATTTAACTGTTGTTCTGATGGATGCATGGTTTAAGCCTTTTTCTAAGGTTTAAGCATTTATTAGTTTGCTCTCCTCTTTATGAGGACATTGGCCAGTGATGAAACCTGAATACTAAAACACCATCTTTCGGGACTGATTGGCAACTTAGCCATGCTGTCATTCTGCAATTCTGAGGCCTCTTATATATATATTTCCTTCATATATATATATATATATATATATATATATATATATATATATATGTCCTACAATACATGTAATGTATCAATACATCCCAAACAATTGCATTGAAAATGCATTGGAAATTGTGAAAGTTGTTTACTTTGACTTTACCTGTTACTTTGAGGATATTGGCCGGTGATGAAACCTGGATACTAAAACACCATCTTTCGGGACTGATTGGCATCTTAGCCATGCTGTCATTCTGCAATTCTGAGGCCTCTTATATATATATATATATATATATATATATATATATATATATATATATATATATATATTCAGGATATATATATAAATGCATTGGAAATTGTCAAAGTTGTTTACTTTGACTTTACCTGTTACTTTGACTTCGTCTATAATCTGAATCATTGGATCAACATCCAATGATTCAGATTTCGGATGTATCGATACAAATTTTTACATTGGATACTTTACCTGTTACTTTGACTTCGTCTATAATCTGAATCATTGGATCAACATCCAATGATTCAGATTTCGGATGTATCGATACAAATTTTTACATTGGATACTTTACCTGTTACTTTGACTTCGTCTATAATCTGAATCATTGGATCAACATCCAATGATTCAGATTTCGGATGTATCGATACAAATTTTTACATTGGATGTATTGAAGAATTTTCCATATATATATATATATATATATATATATATATATATATCCTCCATGATATATATATATCCTCCCAGTGGCCGTAGCCCGTTGGCAACGGTGGAGCACCCCGACGCAGTGGCGCGGGTTCGAGCCCCCTTGGAGGCATGCCTCCAAGCACCATTAAGAAGTGGACACCCTCAAAAAAAAAAAAAAAAATTCCTCCATGAAAAATTTATCAAATGAGACTAACAAATCCTTTTGCAAATTTTTATTTACTTTATATCTAAATTATATTTGGTTTGACTCGGAGCTCGAGTTCAGTCTTGACTCGGGCCTAAATGCTAATGAACGGAGTTTGAACACAATATTCAAGATGGAGCGTGGAGTATTATTTAAGCCTGGCTGGATAGTTTCATTGTCATAAACCAGCTGACCTTGAATTCGACTTTGACTCTAGCATTTACATAAAAAGTAACTGTTCGACTCTCAAGCTCCAGCTGCTGCCTATAAGAAAAACTTGCCTGTTCATTATCCAGTGAAGAACTCATTAAATGTCAAACAGCAGCAAATTGATCAAACTATTTAGCTATATACAGTGGTTAATGATATATAAGCCTAATGTGAAATTGCATTTCTTCTTTATACAACAATTGATCTAGAAAAGCCCAACTGTTCTGCTTCTATTCCGAGCAACAGAAGAGAGAACATGTCTTGTTCCATATACACACTGTTCCGAAGATCTGATTTTAACCTGTTTAGAACCTCTTCCATGATTGCCAGGGAAAACGGCCATTAGATTTAGTCTAGACCCTAAATACTGTTTTCTGATAAAAAGGGGGTGAAAATAATAAGGCTCTTGAATCATCAAAAGAGAGGAGGAATCCTGGAGAGAGGGTCCGGAAGAGAGATGACAAGTCAAAGAGAGAGTATGGTTAATGCGTCAATCTTCATAAATTAGAATCTTTTGATTTGTCAATAAAGCAAAACCTTCCTTGAATAAGATATTATAATTTTTAACCATTAAATTTAGTTTCGACAAAAAAATGTTCTTATTTGCTCAATTAGTGCTTGTGCTCATTGGATAGGCACTATAATATACTAGTCGCGTGCTTATTTGCTCAACTAGTGTTTGTGCTCATTGGATAGGCACTATATATACTAGTCACGCTCACGAGCACGTATAAAAAAGAGAAAAAACCACTATTTTTGTTGAAAAATTAGATATAAATTTAAATTATATTAAAATAATTTAAATATGGTTTGAATTTATTTTAATTAGGATTTGTTATAGATGTGTTTTTAGAATTTTGGATATATATTTAGTTAGATAATAAGTTTTTGAATATGATTTGACAATATTCTAATTAGGATTTGTTAATTGTTATAGAACTTGGATAGGTAGAGAATTTTTTCTTCTCTTATATGAAGATATACATACTTCTTTTAGATATACAAACAGTTTTTTAGAATTTTTTTGGTTCTTCTTAATTATGTGAGGATATGCATACAATTTAGATAGGTTGGTAGATGGTTTTAAGAATTTTTTTCTTCCTCTTAATAATGTGAAGATATAAGGATTTTATAATTTTTTTTTTGTTATTCTTAATTACGTGAGGATATACATACAGTTAGATGGCTCAATTCGAGCCTCTTTATAATATAGTAGAGGTGCAATATGGGGTATTTTGAACCTTTATTTGCCAGAGTCAGATTGGTGACATGGTACATGTAAATGATATATAGACATAAATTCAGATGATAAACATGTATGCTAAATATAATTTCAAGGGTTCTAGGTTGGGCATGCCAGTAATATTTATAACCCTACCTGCCCTTGTAAGTTGCAGATTGGTACTAAAAATCAAACTTGACCCGAATACCAGATTAAGTTGAAACCCTCCGTCAAGCTTCAAAAGTTATTTTCTTGGCTATTTGAATCCAATAAATGACGCCTCCATAGGTCACTATTTATTATTGTTTTTCTATTTATTATTGTGAATTCTTTTCTTGTCACTTTGTTGATTGTGATTTAGAAATATATTTGTTGATCTTAAGCTGTGACTGAACGAAAACTTCCATTTGCAGGACTGACAAAGATATAACACCTATGGGAGGCTTCCCACATTACGGTGTTGTGAAGGATGACTATATCTTGGTCAAGGGCTGCTGTGTGGGCCCGAAGAAGCGGGTAGTCACCCTGAGGCAGTCGCTGCTGAAGCAGACATCCCGGCTGGCGATGGAGGAGATCAAGCTCAAGTTCATCGATACATCCTCCAAGTTTGGTCATGGCCGTTTCCAGACCACTCAGGAGAAGGCCAAGTTCTATGGGAAGCTGAAGGCTTGAGATTTTAGTTTAATAGGAAAAAAAAAACTTAATTAGCCAGCCGTCTTGTGTCTCTTGATAGTATGATGCTTGTTTTCTTTACCGGATTTCAATATTTTCGGCTTGAAGGGTGCCATTCACATGTTGCTTAGATATTTAATTTTCATTAATAATACTCCAGAGTCTTTTCTTTGATTCATTTCCTTGCACATATACATCTGCACGAGCCTTGTGTTCAAATTTAATTCAAACTAACTAATGTTTTATAGTGTAGGGACTACATTCTTGTATTCTGCTGCACCAATTTTGCATCAAAATAATATTAAAATGCAAATGTCAATTATTGAAACCAAATTTGCCCTGATATTGGTTGTTGAACTGCATTCGGTTAGGAATATTAGCTTCACTTGCATGCTGGAGACGTATTTCCTGGAATATTGGTCCTCAGAAAATCACTCTGGGTCTGGTTGGGGGGGGGGGGGGGGGGGGGGGTGGTGCATGCTTGGTTCATGGATTAAAATAAGGAAAGAAAAGTTCTCATAATCCATGAAATTGTTTTTTTTTTTCTTTTACCAACATTTATTATGAAAACTCTTTTTTTCCTCTACCAACATTTATTATGAAAAATTTAGACAACAATAATCCTATTAAAATATATTATTGTTTATTTTATCCATCATTTTTAAATTTTATTTTAAAATAATTGATTTTTCTTGAACAAACAAGATCTTACTGTCTAGGAATTTGAGCATCACAGCCAGTGGAATGGAGGAGGAATGGAGTTCGACCCAAACAACATATTGGAAATTGGATCCAAGATCAACCCGGACAAGTATTGGGTCAGGTTTAAGCATCACATTCACATCAACTGCGAGATATATTGAGATTTTTTTTTATATAGGAAAACTTGCATTAATCCTTACAATAAAGACAGCAATAACAATGGAGGAATTGAGCATCACATCCACTGCTAGATACATTGACCTTTTTTAAAAAAGTAAAACTTCCATTGATATATTGAGAATTTTTCTTAGTAGAACTTGCATTGTTACAATAAAGATTACTTTAACAATGCAGTAAAGTAGAGGAGGATGCAATTTCATTTTGTGGCACACCACCGCACCGCATGTTTCTGCAGTTAACATAATTCTAGAATGGCTATATATAGAGCTAGATCAGTTGCATAGAGTACTGTAGATAGAATGCCTCTACTCTACAAGAGGCAACTTGGCGGCTCAACTGCACCGGATGCCGAGCCATCTGCGTGCTCACAGGTCGCCTCGGCCGCACTGTTCCCATAGGTGAGCTTGCACGTCCTGCAACCCGATCCCGCTGCATGGGTTGCTGGAGCTGCAGTCGAACTTCACAGCCACTTGCGATGCCGACGACCCCTGGATGTCGTTGTAGCTCACCTGGCTGATCTTTACACCAGAACTACTCTGCACGCGCTCGACCACACAGACAATAAATACATATTTAGTTACTTAGTTGATCATTTTCTTCTAATTAATTAATTAGTAAATGTAAATTATATTTAGTACCTGCTGGTTGGGGCAACTGTTGCCATCAGGACAGTAATTCTGGTCGATGATGATTGGGTTTTGTACATTCTGCATGAGTGCATGTTCGAAAACGACACCCCTTACAAATCCATCACTAGGCCTCCCCCACGTCTTGATCCTCAGCCCATTCTCAGTCCCTGTGAACACTGTCGACTTCACTGTCACATTCTGCACTCCCTGCTCTTGATCCTCTTTGCCAAGGCTTCCAATACTAGTAGTGTTCAATTTTCATTACAACAAACAACATCATTGATCAGTTGACCAATTAATTAAACATGCATAATTGCATATGATAAATTATTAGAACTATAATGTATATATATATATGTTGTTGGTACCTGATGCCATGGCCCGGACCACAAGTGACGCGCTCGATCCAGAGGTTGGTCGTGCCGGGTCCTATGGAGATGCAGTCGTCTCCGGTCTTGATGCCGGTTCCGGTTACCGTGACATATGTGGACATCTGCACGTGCACTCCGTCGGTGTTGGGGCTGTTTCCCGGCGCGGATATCTTCACCCCTTGCACCGTCACGCCCTGACTGTCGTCGATCACGATGTGGTACAACTCGCTGTTGATCGACGTCAACCCGCTTATCACTACGTTCTTCGAGCCCAGGAATCTTAAGGACTGCAGTTACACAAAACGAAACAAATACGATATTAATTAATCCCTCTATAATATTGCATCATTCATTTTTAATTAATTTTCGTGAAATTAATTGCATGGTACCGTACTAACTTACAGTGGCTCCACGAGGACAGTTATGGCCGTTGGCCTTGCAAGACCACAGGGAAGCACCGCGACCGTCGATGGTTCCACCGTAGACCGATACGCCAGCCACGTGGTGGAACAATAGCCAGTCCTCACTGGCCGCATGACTGGACGGAGCGGCGACGAGGGTCCCGTCGATTTGTACGATGATGCTGCTACTCTTGCAGGGGCCGGGGAACGTGGTTGGCCCGATCAAGAATGTGCCAGCAGGTACGTGTACGGTTGCGGGGCCGGACGAGCCGCATGCGGCAGACCACGCATCGAGGAACGGCCGAGTCGAGTCGGAGTGTCCGTCGGGTTTGGCACCAAAGGATGTTATGTCATAAGCTGCTGCAGCTTCTGTTGATGGGAGCAGCAGCTGCAGTAGTAGTAGTAGTAGGTGGATGAGGAAGCAAGAGAAGCTCATTTGGTTTGCCATGACTGAGTAATACTGTGTTTGTGTAGTGGATGGATGGTTGGTCACTTGGTTGGTTGATGATATTGTATGTAGTTTGGGGGAGTAGCTATTTATAGCATTAAATGGGGATGACGGGAGGGGGATGGGGGATCAATTCCAAATTCGATCGGGTCGGTGGCTGAAAAAGGAAGCCAAGTGTACCGCAATTTGCGACAAGGAATGAGCCATAAATTTAGTGCAAATTTGTCATACTAGCTTTATCAATAACGACCTTGTGAGCATAACCAGAATAACTGTAAGTTTGTCTCTTTCAGTCACTTGTGCGCCCAATTATCAAGAAATTTTGCTGACTGGCTTTATCACTAACGACCTTGTGATGAGATGTCCCCTTCGACAGTAGTTGCTCTTCAATTCATGAGAGTACTAATTATTAGAGGTGAGCATTCGGTTTAAACCGAACCGAATAACCCAAAATCGAATTGGACCGAAACCGAATAAGCAAAATCGAAACCGAACCGAATTGGCCCAAAACCGAATCAAACCGAACCGAATTAAATCGGTTCGATTTTCGGTTTATTCGATTTATTCATATTTTTTTGAGCTTTTTTTGTTAATATATATAGTAACTAAATAAACATAGACATATTTAGTATATACCTATATAAATAAATTAATTAAATTTTCTTATTCGGTTTTCGGTTTTGGACCGAAACCGAAACCCAAAACCGAAATCGAATAAGAAAATTTAGTATTTTCAAAACCGAAACCGAACCGATTTTTTTAAAAACCGAACCGAACCTCTTATTCGGTTCGGTTCGGTTCGATTTTCGGTCCAAAACCGAATAATGCTCACCCCTACTAATTATCCAGCTGACGGATTTGGATTCCCCCTGCATATCCCAATATATCATAGGAAAATGCTAACTTGTCCGCAGGCAGGCTGGTCCGTCCGTCTGCATGATCGAACCCATTTATCCCCCATATTTGTATGGATCCCACGTCGGTTGATCTGCAAATAAGACGACACTATGTGGCGGATGGCTGGCCCGCAATGGACAAGGTAGCAACACCGTATACCATAATATTATCCACATCTTCCGTGTCTGAGGATCCTATACCACAACGTATCGCCACCTCAACCAAACTCTTTTTGTGTCACCTCGTCCTGAGCCTCCTACCGTAGCTCAAGGTGCAAGTTGGGCCGGGCGGCCCGGTCCCCGACTCGGACCCGGCCAGGTCAAACCCGGTATGGGCTGGCCCGACTCCGGTCAACGACCTGGACCGGCCCGACCCATACACAAAACGGTTCAGGCTGGGTTGTACCCCCAGACCCGATAGTCCGGCCCTACCGGGTTTGACCGCGGGTCTGGGCCGACCAAACCCGTCAAGCCCGACCGGGCCAATCCTAACAGACTCAGTCGAGGCCCGGTACGGCCGGTTTTTAAATTTTTTTTTTGGTGGTTTTTAAACATTGGGATGACAAATGACCATTTACCTCCATTTACTTGCTTTTTTTAGACCGTTGGAAGGATATTTTGGTCATTTTGCTGAAAATGACCAAAAATACCCTTATAACAACTCTTTTTGGGATTAAAATAGGTCATTTTGTGCCCCAAAAACCTATAAATATGCCATATATCTTCAAACATGAATATGCCATAAATCTTCAAACATTAATCACAGTTTATGTACTAGTAATCTTGTATGAGTCTATGTAATGTTGTATTAGTCATTAATCGCGGTTTATGTACTAGTAATCTTGTACGAGTCTTTTTAAATTATGCAAATTTTGTATTAGTCATTCAATTATCTTAACATTACTCATTAATTTTTACTTTCTAATTTATTTTGGCAAAAAAATATTGTAATGTTGTACATTAACTTTTACTTTCTAATTTGTATTTAAAAAAAATCTAAATGGTAGAAAGTAAAATATTTTTTTACTCATTAATTTTTACTTTCTAATTTTTTTTGGAAAATATTCTTGTAACGTTGTACATTAACTTTTAGGCTTAATTGCTAATTGCTACCCTCAACTATCACACCTTTTCAAGTTGATACCCTAAACTTTTTTTCGTAGCAGATTGATACATCAACTATTCAATATGTTCAAGTTGGTACCTTCCGTCGCCCAAGGGGTTAGTTTTTTCCGTCTGTGCTCGAAAAAGTTAATTTTTTTGGACGAGAATAGCCCTGATTATTATTTTAAAAGCTCATTCTCTTTCAAGAAAGAGAAATTTTGTCAAAGTTACAAAAATTTTTCCCCATCTGCTGTCCGGTGATGCCCTAGCCTTAGCTCTAGTCCATTCTCTTTCAAATTTTTCTCCTAATTTTTGTAGTCTATCTTCTTTGTACATAATGTCTAATCTACTCTCAATTTCTATATGCCCTAGTCCATTCTCTTTCAGTTTTTTCTACTAATTTTTTTGTAGTCTATTTTCTTTCTACATCAAAAATCAAAATCCTAAAAATCGAAACTCATGCATCAAAATATTAACACAAAAATTATGGATTACAAACGTACATAGGTCGGAAAAACCTAATTTAGAAAAATGTTAGAAATTCTAAATCACAAAATTAAAAAATTAAAACCCTAAGATCAAATGCTTAGAGATGGAGATGGCATGAGGAATGTGTAGAGATTTCACCGTCTTTGAGATCGGGTGAAGATCAAATGAGAGAGGGAGAGAAAGAGACACCCGTTCTTAAGAAATTTCTAATTAAACCGGATTCCTAATTTTCTTTCTATTCGTACAGGATCTTTATGAGAGCAAGGACTTTTTCGTCTTTTTATCTTTGTTGTTAACGTCGTTAGGGTACTAAGTAGTCTAATTATAGTTGAGGTATCAATCTGTTACGAAAAAAAGTTTAGGGTATCAACTTGAAAAAGTGATATAGTTGAGGGTAGCAATTAGCAATTAAGCCTAACTTTTACTTTCTAATTTGTATTTTTTTCAAAACCTAAATGGTGGAATGTAAATAATTTTTTCGCAAAAAACGGGCTGGCCCGGTCTAGTACTGAACCGGCCCGGTCCGACCAAACCGGGCCACGGGTCCGGGCTGGGTCCAACATTCTCTGATCCGGGTTAGCCCGGTCCAGCTCGCTTCTCCAACCGGTTTAAGCCCGGCACGGACTAGGCTTGGTCAAACCCGGTTTCTGGGCCCGGGCCAGTCCACACCTTGAACCGTAGCGTCAGTCAATGTATCATCGTCATTATGAATCCATCTTACATTGTCATTAGCTGCTAGCATCAGACATGTTGGTGCTAGGACGCGAGATTTTCAACCTATGTGAAGAATACTCCGGAGTGCGACGAGCGTCATCCGTGTGTCGGAGAAACTCGGAGAGTGCGTCAAGCACCATATATTGGACCATATATGGTAAGCATATATATGATTGGATTTCCATATCTTTGACTTCGAATATATATATATATATATATATATATATATATATATATATATATATATATATATATATATATATATATTGATATATATATATATATAATATATATATATATATATAT
This sequence comes from Iris pallida, assembly GCA_029216955.1. Taxonomy (NCBI): domain Eukaryota; kingdom Viridiplantae; phylum Streptophyta; class Magnoliopsida; order Asparagales; family Iridaceae; genus Iris; species Iris pallida. The sequence goes on from JANAVB010004600.1 coordinate 2,112,644, forward strand.
ATATATATATATATATATATATATATATATATATATATATATATATATATATTTATATATAATTGAATATAAAAAAAATATTATTGAATATATTGGACTTCCATATATAGATTTCCAATATATGGTAACCCCAATCCATGTACGAGTTTATAAAAGGTTGATGTAAGTTGATGAATGTCATTACTGCCTTTTCATATATATTGGAATTCCATATATAGATTTGATTCTTGCCGTTAACAAACGTTAAATATGCCTAAAATTACGATTATACCCATGCAAAAAAAAAAATCCTTCCCTTGTTCTCTCTCCCCCCTCACTCCAGTAGACCTTCCTCCTCTGGCGACAGCGACGACGCAACAATATGGGTGGGGTTGCGGGGGGGGGGGGGGGGGGGGGGGGGGGGGGATTGGTGTGGGTGGGGCACAAGTGGGGGCATAGTTGGGAGTAGGGGCGGCTGACGCCGATTGGGAGAGGGGGAGGGGAGGGGAGGGGAGGGGTATTTGGATTTATTTTTATTTTTAAAAGCCACTAACGTTCACTTTAAACGATAGTATAAGGGAGGGGGCATTTTGATCAAAATATATAATGTGGGAGGAATTTTTTTTTTTTTTTTTTGCGATGTCCGGCATAACGTACTGGACTTTGTGCACACTGCGTTGCATGCTATTTGGGCCCACTGTCCGCAATTTCCACACACACATTCGTCTCCTCTGCGGTTAGTTCCTGAGACCGTCCGCCTAGCTAAGGAGGTTATACCTCTCCTCACTAACTACAAGAACTAGTTGAGTTCGGTTTGCGGGAGGGTTTAATTGCTTCAAACGTATACTAGGTGTTGTTTTGTGAAATATGTCTATCCAAGGAGGGTTTTTCTGTACCTCATCCTTAATTAATTTATGGGTTAATTAGACTTTACGTTCCAGAAATATTTGAAAATAAACTTTTGGTTTCTAAAGATGTCAAGCTTAGAATTTGGAGCCTGAGATGATGGTTGACCCATGTTGATCATCCAAAATATGTTGATAAATATTTTAAGGCTAATTTGAATTAGGGTTCCAGAAATATTCTTGTCCTTCTTAAATTTCGATTCAATTTATTTACTAACATATTTTGGATGTTCAACATGGATCAACCCTCATCTCAGGAACCAAATTCTATGTTGGACACCTTCACAACCAGAATGCTAATTTTCGAATGTTTCTGAGACCCAAAATCTATTAACCCTAAGTTTTTTTAGGTTGTATGTCACTTAAAGGAACCAAGTCTTAGTATTTGCCAAAATTTAAGGCTAATGGTCCATGAATTGTCTATGCAAGAGTCTAGACTTCACTGTATATTTTGGAGTGCTTGGAGTCTGAAACCAAAACTAGAGTTGAGATGGAAGAAGAGTTCTCTGTACGGGAAATGAAAGGATCAAGGAGAAGGGAAGATTCAATTATATAGTATGTCATTGCTGTTAGGAGTAGGATCGTGCCATGCATATAATTAGTTGCTAAATTAAATTAGTCATACCAATCATCAAAAATGTTCTCTCTGCTGCTGCAGGAAATCCGCAATAAGTCACATGAGTGAAGATAAGATATGTATATATTGAAACAAGGCCCTTGCAACCATGAGCCAATGCTGGCCAGAGTCCTGGATTTGTACCAAGTTGAGATATGGTGAAACAAAATTATAATTCATAACAATAACTAAAGACAATTCCGAGCGGTTTTGCATGCATGCATGTATGTACTCTATTATAAATTAGAAAGATATGTACACAAACTATATATTCAATGGCTAAGTTGAGAACTTGCCATTGGACTTAGTTCTATATCTTCACCGTAACATTAGTAATATATAGCACCAAGTGAGAAGAAAAGTGTCAGTCAAAAATAGTAGCAGTTGCGTAAACACAAGATCAGATATTTGCGCCTAAGATACGTGTTTCAGAACATGGGGAGGTCAGCCAATTATCAGTGCTCATCTCCCATTATGTGGTATCTGACATGAAAAATGACATGACAGCTGACATGTCATGTTTTAACCCAAAAAATTAATTACCCAAAATTTTTATTGTTAATGCTAAAGCTAATGCTAATTTTAATATAATGTCAATATTAATTTTAATATTAATGTTAAAATTAATATTAATGCTAATTAATGTTAATATTCATGTTAATTTGAAGTTAATACTAATTTTAGTATTAATTTTAATGTTAATGCTAATTTTAATTTAATGTTAATATTAATTTTAATGTTAAAGTTAAAGTTAATATTAATGTTAATTCTAATATTAATATTAATGTTAATATTAACCAGCTAAACCTGTAAACTTGGTTATTTCTCTCCGTCACATCAGCATTTGCTAGTAGTGAGCTAGTACTAAGCTAGCCATAGAGCAATTTTGAATTAACATTGTATCTGGTGGGTCTCTAATGAAAATTCCTTGTGGCAAGCATGTTCCTTTAATTACTCACGATATATATATACTGGCTAGTTATAATAAATTACGCTTGCAATCCATCAACATCAAGTAGCTAGCCCTTTGCTTGCAATTGCATAATTGATCGATCTTCAAGTCATCCACCGAACCTTTCCTTATTCGTATCGGATCTTATCGTATCGATTAATTGCGGCTTAATTAACCAAGAGCAGACCCGGAGCCTGAGAATGCTATTGCTGGCCAATCATTGCCTATTTAACATACATACATACATAGGGAGCCTACGGTCCATATTGCGCTGCAAGTATAAGAGCATCCATAGTGGGAAAAATGTTAAGTGCTATATTTTGTCTTTAGTCAAATTTTATAGCACTTGAAGACTATAGTGGACACTTGTCCATACTTAAAAATTGCTAGAAAGCTAAGAAATATTCCGACCCTTTTTTACTACAAAATAAATTTGGTGTGGTGGTTATAATGTTAAACTTGCACTCTACCGATCCTATGTTCAAATTCTTGGTTGTACATTTTAATTTTAATTTTTTGATAGTTTTACATAAGAAGAAGAAATCCAACAATATTATAAGTTTCAGAAAGTTTGTTTTGTAAGTGAGATATTGTTATTTTTTTTTTTGGTCATGTAACTGTTTCCTGGGGGGGGGGGCTTAACATGCATTTCATGTCATATATATATATATATATATATATATATAATACGCAAACATAATTCGTTTTCTTGGGCGATACATGCATGTTCCCTATGTCATCAATACGTAATGATTGACCTGCAGGAATCTCAGGCTCCGGGTCTGTTCTTAGACAATTAAAGGCCGTGATCGATCTGAGACAAACAAGGGTTCAATGACTTGACGATCGATCGATCATGTGGAAGCAAACGACTATGTGATGTCATGTGATGTTAAGGGACTAAGTGTAACAAATAAGCCATTATATGAGCCACTGATTGGGTGATACCCCATGTTCTCAAGCATAGATTTTAGCCGCAAATTTGTCATCTGTGTATAATTTAATTATTTACAGTTTGACTTCCTTGAGTGATATATATATTTCCTCTCTCCAAAAGGATAAACTCAAGGTCCAAAAGTCCAATGGCAAGAAATTGTGTTGCTACAGTTTTGACTTCCTGAAAGATAATATATATATATATTTTCTTTTTTAACTAATTAGCCTTTGGATGCTGAATTTTATATCAGCTTAGAATTTAAGCTCTCCAATTAAAAAGTTTGAATCCTGAATTATTATGTTTGGTATCATTTTTTTTCTTTCTATTATACCTTTCTTTTCAACATGTATTTGGTTGTTGTCCATGTACTCATGTTCAATGTATAATAAAATAAATGAAACAAAAAATAAAAATTTAGGATCCAAATTTTTCATTGGACATGTTAGGACTTAAACACTAAGTTGGTATAAAATCCAGGTCTAAGCACTACTTACTCCTGTTTTTTGCTCATGCTTATAAGAGTTTCATTTTTCTAGTTGGATAAACTTTGTTGGGAACGGAAGCTATTTTCCAAGATGAGCATCCGCGACGAGTCGACTGCAAGCCAAACACAATGGTTGACTCATCCAAAAAATAAAGATCACAAAAATTCAAGACAAAGATATACAAGAATTAAGTAGAAAATCTTAATCGATAAAAATCACAGAAAGAGCGAGACCACTATTAAATAATGTTACAAGGTTTACAAGATTGCTACAACTTCATAATCCCAACTAACAAAGAAAAACACAAAGATAACACAATTCACCCCCGCCCCCCTCCCCACATATATTACCCAAGAAGATACGAGAAATCCAATTTCTATATCTTCTTCAATCTCTTTGTTTCATCTCTATTTTTATTTATGTTAATGTTAATGTTAATATTAATATTAATGTTATTGTTAATGTTCTTGTTAATATTAATTTTAATTTTAATGTTAATATTAATGTTAATTTTAATATTAATATCAATTTTATTTTTAATTATAAAATTTGTCATGTCAACTGCCACATCAATATGACGTCGACTGTCACGTAAAGAGGGGGGATGATTTGGAGGAACAAATAGCATTACCATATTATAATAGACCGGGGCGTTTGGTACGCGGTATTTTTTTTATTCCCGGAAAAATTTAAGATGATAATCTATTACCGCGTTTGTTTGGCTTATAAAAAATTTATTCCCGGGAATTATAAATACCCGGGTAAATAGTTTACCCACAAAACATGAAAATTCTATCCCTTGAGAGAATATGTGGGTATTTTTTTGTTACCCGGGCAAAAAACAAATTGTCTAAATTTTTTTCTTCTTTTTTGATCAATTTTGATTAGTTTTGAACATTTTTTCTTTTTTGTCGTTTTTATCGCTTTTTTGTAATTTTTTCGTTTTTTTACCAATTTTTTGTCGTTTTAAACGATTTTTTATCGTTTTTACCCAATTTTTGTCTTTTTGTCACTTTTTGATTATTTTTTTTCGTTTTTACCCATTTTTTGTCCTTTGTCGCTTTTTGTCGTTTTTAAGCGATTTTTTGTCCCATTTTTAGCTTTTTTTTTTGTTGTTTTTACCGATTTTTAGTCTTTTTTGTCATTTTTGTCGTTTTCTCGTCGCTTTTACCAATTTTTTTGTCTTTTTTCGCTTTTTGGTTATTTTTTGTCGTTTTAACCGATTTTTTGTCATTTTAACCGATTTTTTTGTCATTTTTTGTCGTTTTTATCGATTATTTTTCGTTTTTGTCGCTTTTTGGTTATTTTTTGTCGTTTTAACCCCGATTTTTTTTGTTTTTTATCGTTTTTGTCGCATTTTGATTTTTTTGTCGTTTTTACCGATTTTATGTTGTTTTTACCATTATTTTGTTATTTTTTGTCGTTTATACATTTTTTGTCGCTTTTTGGTCATTTTTGTCGTTTTAACCGATTTTTTGTCGTTTTTCATCGTTTTTGTCTTTTTTGTTATTTTGTCGTTTTTATCGATTTTTTTTGTCGTTTTTACCATTTTTTTCATTTTTACCGATTTTTTGTCGTTTTTACCGGTTTTTTAATATTTGTTCATTTTTTTCGTTATTATTATTTTTTATTTTTTCCCGAGAATATTTATATTGTCACCAAACATGGAAATGTAATTTTTCAGGAAATTTAATTTCTTGAAATTTGATTCCCGAAAATATAAAATTTTCGACTATATAGTATTTCGCATACCAAACACCCCCTAAAACTAAATAATCCTACATTTTAAGTATGATCAGCCAAGTTCATAGGAGGTTCACACCAAGTAACTTACTTAAATGTAAGAATTATTTAATTATTTCGGTTTAAAGAATACGTAATCATCTTCCTTCCAGGGAAAGGAACCTCCTATGTAAGGTTCCATTATTTTCTCGTGATATTTGTCCTGCACTCCAATACCACATGCATGGAGCTGCAATCCAAATTCACAGCCACTTGCGACCCCGATGAACTTTGGATGTCTCTGTAGGTGACTTCACTGATCTTTACTCCACAACCTGTGATCCTTGGTGTCTCATGCATGCATGGGTACGTACGTAGCAAAGTAGTTGCACATAAGAAGCCAATATCAACTACTTGCAAGAACCGCATATATACATTCACTTCACTTGTTTCTCTCCTTTGACTTCCATTACATTATACTGTTTGAATCATAATTCTATTCTTAATGTTAGTTCCGGGACTTGGTCAAAGATGGTAAAATTGATACAGTCGAGATCTACGATGATACAAAAAATCAAATAGCCAGATTACAATCTGAAGGAGGAAAATAGAGAAGAGAAGATCTCTTGTTCTTTCTTGCAAATGTGTTGCAATTGGGACAGAACGAGTTACAAAAACTAGAGAAAGATGAGATGAAGAACAATTGCTGGGGTGTCAAAACACCGTTGCTCAAAGAAAGATTCGTCCCACACGAATTGCTTCAAGGAACCAGCAAGTTGAAGAACTTGTGGAACGCTCGAAGTCACCTCTGTTCTGACTCCTCGGATGGACTTGCAATGGCGGCATCAGCTCCCTCTTTCTCTCTCCTGTTCTGACTTATAATTTTTTTTCGTAGTTACCACAAAGGAGGCCAGAAGAGAGTATATATAGAGAGAGAGTGGAAACCCTAGCCGCCTGCAAAGTGCGCCAACAAAACGCCACATTACGCCTCATGAGCCCATGAGCCCGAGTCCGAGTCGCTAAGCCCCTTTGGGACTTAGCTCCAAATGGAATTAATCCAAGAGAATGACAAAAGCATTAATGCTTAATCCTTGGAGCCTTATTCTTACCTCCTAGTAAAATCACCCACATGGTTTCCTCCTTAGGGTCACCACCCCATGTGCATCTCTCAACAACACAACCAAGTATATATGTTGAGATAACTCATGGTGCATTTCCGATGTGGGACTAAAATTTTACAAGGCATGTTGAGAGCAAGTTCTCTCCATGTAAAGAAAGCACCAACAATCCTCCACATATCACAACATATATGTGTCCAGGGTTGAACGTTCCCCACAGTAACTGTCCATTTTGCATTAGGATAGATGTCGCTGACGACTTGAATCTTTTCGCATGGGTTAAATAACAATGTGATACAAGAATGGACTACGCCTTGAATTCTGCACCACAATTGTAATTCTTTCCACTCACAAAGTGTAGTTACGTGTGCTTCTGGCTGCACATTAAAGGCCCTGTGCTAGTCTGATTTCAGTGTATAATTTTGGACGTCTACAAGTTTACCCTCAAGAGACGGCCTGATATCTCTTTCCATACACTATAGGTGAGTTCTTTATTAAAGAGACATGGCATGAAGCCTTGCGCTTCCTTGCGGTGCTACGCCGCTATGACATGGCCTGAAGCCGAGGCATTACCCCTACCTGGGAACCTCATCGTAGTGTCATACTACTGTAGCATGAGGTCTCAGCCTCTCTGTAGTGCCAATCTACTCAGCATGAAGCCTAAGGCTTCCTTGCGGTGTTACGTCGCAACGACATGGCTTGCAAGGCCGAGACTTTATCCTTACCTGGGTACCTCATCGTAGTGTCGTGCCACTGTAACATGGGACCATCCTCCCCTTTGTAGTGCTGTCTACAACTCTTTAATTACGTCATACAACATTAGGCTACCTGCCTATTTGCGGTGCTACGCCGCTATGACTTGGCTTGCAAAGCCGAGGAATTACCCCAGACCTGGAAACCTCATGGTGGAGTCATCCCACTGTAGCATGGAGTTTCACTCCTTGTAGTGCTGCTCTACCGTGCTTCCTGTAAAGCACACCAGGCATTCACTCTGGCTGAGAACTCATTAAGGCGTTTAAGCCAACCTTCCACAGGATCTGTTTTTTCCGCAAAAAATACATAGTAGACAATAGTGGTTATGGGTTCGTATCCCTTCCATGTTCCAGAGAACAAGTACCCACTATTACCTGATAGTTTTTCAGTCAGTGATCCTCCTTTGAACCAAAAGTTAGATGCCTAGTAGATTTCTCTTTGAACTAAAAGCATAAAACTTTATGGTAGGATTACAAAGACACACTATCAGAATGCCTTCAAGCCCATTTTACAAGCTGTGTCATCGACCAACTGGCGCTTGAGGTCCTTTGTGAACGGATCTGCCAGGTTCTCCTGATTCCGAATATCAATCACTGCAATTATACCTCTTTTGATAAGATCGTGTACTGCCCTGTGCTTCAACCGCACAGTCCTCTTCTTCCCGTTGAAGAGGTCATTTGATGCCACCGCCGCAGTCGCCTGGTTGTCACAGTATATCGGTATCGCTGGTATCTGAGCCCCAACCATTGGAAGATCATACATGAGCTCCCGAAGCCATTCTGCTTCATCTGCTGCAGTTTCAAGTGCATAGAATTCAGATTCCTTGGAGGAACGAGAGAGTATAGTCTGCTTCTTCGACTTCCACGATATAGCAGCTCCATCCAATGAAAAGACATATCCACCTGCGGATCTCTCGCTTTCTACATCTGAACACCAGCTATCATCACTGAAGCCTTCCACTACTGTCGGATACCCGTTGTAGTGCAGTGCATATGTCTGAGTCTTCTTGAGATATCTCATCACTCGCTTCACAGCTTTCCAGTGCTCAATCCCTGGGTTGCTAGTGAACCGACTCAGCATTCCCACGACGAAAGCTATGTCAGGCCTTACGGCAGTGGTTGCGTACATCAAACTTTCGATAATGCTAGAGTACTCCAGCTGCCTGACGCTTTTCCTCGAGTTTGGCTTCAGCTTCTGATCACACCTGTATGGCGTATCGATCCCTGGAAGATCCTTATACCCATAGCGTGTGAGCATCTTCTCAATGTAGTGAGATTGTGACAACGCTACTCCAGTGTCTATCCGGATGATCTTTATGCCCAAGATGACATCTGCATCCCCCAAGTCCTTCATACTGAACTTGGTTGAGAGGAATTTCTTTGTCTCTGTGACACGGCCTATATCCGTCCCTAGGATTAGCATGTCGTCCACGTACAGACAAACGATGACTCCTCTGTCACGCCTCGATTCATAGAGTCATTTATTCACATATTTTATCTCTTAGAATCGATCGTCCTCGCTTGGACGTAATGCCGTACAAGTCTGGTATTGCACTTGTACAAGGCAAAGATGGTACATAATCGATTATTCTTCAAATAGGAACACATCGCAGCGGCAGAAGCAGATAAATTGAAGTTAATGAGGACAATCTTTCTCATTGAATAGAAGTACATCACTTCTTTATAGCAGCAGAGAAAAAGAGTAACTTGAAGCTAAACAGAGATATATAGAACTTTATTCTCTTTATTGATAATTGAAGAAGAGTACAAGACTTGTATTGAAGTATAATGATTACAGCACATCTCATTTTACATTGGAAACCAACTGAACAATACTATACAGCTTACATTTGATATTTGGATACAATGAATTACAACTCAATATACCGACTTGGCTTACAATCTCACTGGTACAACTGATTACAATGTTCCATACATTATGCCCTTTATAAACAGAAGACATTATCTTGTGCAAGGAGAGCTTCCGTATGCCCAACAAATCTTCGATGCCGTGGGACCAATCCAGCTAATCTTCGTGTGTAGAACATTCCAAGCACGAGCACCTGCCCACAAAACGTGGATCAGCACATCCTTCATTGTACTGGCGAGCAGAATCCAACCCACTCTCATAAACCAACATTAAAGTGATCATTTAAGCAAGCATTTATTAGAGTGATCTTTCTACTTGGAACCTAACATCAGTTTACAGTTCATGGGCAATAATCAGAGTGAAGCATGTAAACATATTCTTAGTAGCATTCATGTGGACATATCATTTTAGCATTCTTGGTGTTATCATGCAAAGGCATCATTGAGGCATCGTTAACATTAACATCTAAAACATGTTATGACAATTCTCACTTTAAGCATCACTTAGCATAGATGTTATGTTGAGCACTATTTAAAGGAAGGCATCTTTCTAGCATACTTGAATGGAACATGTTAAGCAGGCAAGTTAAACCAACTTATACAATATCACAATTATGTGATTTCTTACCGATAGTCGACTTCTCGTACCTGCATCAAATACAGGTTATCCAATATACTTACTCTGCCTGCACAAAACATTCATTAGCATGCATCCCGACTACATGGTCACTGGTGTTGTTAAACCATATGGACTCTTTTTATTTCATTTCATTTTAAGATAATGCGGTCAACATAGTAGGTGGCGAGCCTCTATGCCACCCCGTCTTATCCGTGCTCCCATAGCACTCATCATTATTTCCTCCTAGGTCGAATCGGTCCCCAGGGCCCTAGGAACCGTTCGAGAAAATTATTACTCAAACCTTGTATACAAGTTGTCCATGACCATGCGAATGCGTGTCCGACTCGATTGTGAACAAAATCGCATGGTAAAATATATTAAGGAAAGTAAAGGCAACAGTGCATCATTAGTCATATTCAATGACTTATTCATTCCATCATTACCATCATTTCATTTGGTGATCTCAACGATCCTAGCTTTATCATTTCTCATTCATTGCTTCATTGCAACGTATCTCATATCATTCCTTTCTTAAGAGGAACTTAACATTCATTCATTTCTTATAAGGGACATGCAACATTTCATATTCTTGCAACAGTTATAGAGAGAGTACATAATTCTAGTGTTTCATTCAGTTTATTGGGTCGATAGCACAGCAAGTTCATTTCTTATTCTATCATTCACAAGGCATCTTATTATTCAAGTGTTTTGTCGTTTCAGCAGCATTAAACATAAGGATCAATGTTATCAATTCATTCTCAGGCAGCGAATCACATTAGCAGTTCAATGTGTTGTACATTTCAATATTTCTCAGCATAAGCATCTCTATTATTCAGCAACTAACATATGGGACATTTAGGGGCAGTTCATAGCATTTCAATACTTCAATTATTAAGCATGAAGGAGTAAGGAGGAGGAAGGACAGTTCCACTCACCCAAAATTCTACTAAGCGTAGCTCCACCAGCGAGCCACGTTCCAATATCCATTCCGTCTAGCCAGCTAAGAGAGACTGCATCAGTCTCAATTCTCCTGATTCCCAACTTAAGTCACGGTCCAACATCTTGATAGCATCCAACAAGCCAACCAAATGCCTCGTGCGGAGTGGGGCATTACATAGTATACCATTCAGAAAAAGTTTCGTCCTCGAAACTTAAGGAAACAACACTTTCTACTAGATTCATTTAGTCACAACGAGTTATTCATTCAGCTTCAATTCAATATTCATTTCAGCACACTCGGTCATCTCAAAATAGCTGTCCAACTGTACCATTTAAATCCATCAACGATTTGATCTGTCTATCTCTCTTTCTCTTTTTCAATTACTTGTAACTTCTCATTGATTCGCCAACATTTTTCTTGCATTCTATCTTTGTCGCAGCACATCACTTCGTTTGGATCCATACACATATTTTAGGCGTCCCCAAAACATATGTATTTCAGCCAAAGTCCGTGTTAGTGCAATAAATTCTTCCCATAATGTTATCTCAGTCGCAACCAATCACTTCGGCTGGATCCATACACATATTTTAGGCGTCCCCAAAACATATGTACTTCAGCCAACTTCCATGTTAGTGCGATTCGATCAGCCATGATATAACTCTCTTTTCTAAATCTGACTAAGCATCCTTTCAATTGACTTATTGCTTTATTCACTTTGCCACAATCACTATCTTCCAGGCTACAATACTTAATATAAGGGACAACTTGGTTAAGTCCTCTACCCAAGCATAACATTTCTAACATTCGATCAAGGGTCTAACTTACAGTTAATCATATCAAGAGTTCACAACATGCAATCACATTCCTTTCTGAATCCAATAATATTTCTCACCGAGGCAATTCATCTTTTCTAAAAGATACAATCCGACGTCACCCACTATCGATTACCCGAATCAGAATATAATTCTATGGAACATTCAGGGTTACTTAGCTACCCGACTATAGGTACACTCAAGTCTTACCTTACGATTGCAATTCCCACTTATGGCCGATATATAATCCTCAAGGGTCAAATATCTATTAAGGCACAAGTTGAAGCATACATTCCCTTAGGTCAATACTTATTATCACTGTCTCTCATTCAATGCCACAAGGTCATCCTATGGGTCTCCAATGGTCACCAATTATTCAGTCAATCTCTAAGGTTAGCTATACTGACAGCTAAACTTAATCATTCAGGTGACTTTCCTAGAGTGGACGGCTACTAGGGTTATACTAGTTTCTTATTCTTAAGGCCAACAAGCAACCAACAATTCTAAGGAACTCTACCCAAACCTATGGGTTTTAACTCAGTCCGAATAACTAATCGCCATTGTTGGCTATGCCAATAATCGGTCATGCAGCCCACGGTTTCTAGGGTCAAGTCTATCTATCTAGTGTCTTCCTCAAGGAACTAATTCCTACAGAGGCTCACTCTAGACTTATCCAACGATCGACTAAGATCGATCTATCAACATTACGGTCAATTCCCAATCCGACATACGATTCTCCTCGTTCCAATAATCCATCAAGTAAATTCCCAACGATTCAATTTCTATTCCAATTCCTTTATACTCACACGAACCCATAAGCCAAGGCTAACTATTCAAGGATCATCGATTCCGTTAGTCTCAACAGGAATATAGAATCATACTATTCGGTCTGTATGACGAAGTCACACCACTAAGTCATAAGCCAACAATCTATATCCCAACCAACAATCTCCTATACCGACATTATCCAACACGTTTGAAATTTCTCAATCCCATTCGTTTCTCAATCATCAAACTATCTTACGGCATTCTTAAATCTCATGCAGCAATGGTCAAATAGTTCATCCATTCAATCCGACAATTTATGTATCACTTAACCATCCTCTAGGCAACACAATAATCAAAGTGGCTACTTGTTACTTTTCTAATCCTATTAAATTCTTCAGCATACATGCACATAGGCAACGACTATCCTTTGGTGATCAAGATGGAGTAACATCTATTACACCTTAGGGTCAAAGCATAGATCTCTAATATTCTTTTGATTCACCGACAATATTCTCAAAACTTTCAGCTACGCAACCAACTTTGTATTAGCCATATTTGATTTACATCCAACCAATCGAAGTCAACATTCAGATGTTCTAAGCCACAACATGATAACTGTCTTACTAGTCTGAGTCATCACTCGACTAAACAATTTCTAACCAAGCCACCGATTACAATTTCCGACAATCTCGCTACCCCACATTATCACTGTCAAGGGACACTCGAGTCATCTAGCAACAATACATGACTCCCAGCTAAGTCTCGGCACTACCCAGTACCCACAGATAGTCTCATTGCTATCCTATGGAAAGGGTCAACATACATCTCGTTCTGAGGTGATAGAGGCAATATACCACTCAGAAACGAAGCCATCCTTAAACAATACCAACTCGATCTATTCCGGACATTCATGATCTATAATGATCACAATACTTAACCAATATCTCGGGGTCTTAATGTCACAAGTCAACATTCTTAGGGTCTCAAAAGCACTAGCGAGCACATATGAGTCAACTCACTAGTTCTGCTGAACTCATCCATCAATTATTTTATTTCCAATCTTTTCCAACATCACATGCAATTCTCAACTTGTTGCAGCATACATAGCCATTTCCTTTATTCTCACATTCCAAACAGCATTCACAATATAACATACTATGTCATCGAGTCATTGTTGGGTTATTTGTGTCCAAACCAACAACAATCATTCACTTAGGGGCATCACAATGTATATAGACTTATTGTATGGAACATCCAGTGAGCAACCAAGAGGGTCAACGAACTTTCAAGCACAGATAACATAAGGATGATTACCGAACAACAATAGCATAATCGCGGAAGCAATCTTTGATTTAATCGCGGAAGCAACGTTGAGTGATCGCAGAAGCAACTTTGGTTAATCATCGATGCAACTTTGATTTGGAATAAATCAAAGAAGAGACCAAGGACGTAAAACCTGGCTCTGATACCAATTTGTCATGCCCCGATTCATAGAGTCATTTATTCACATATTTTATCTCTTAGAATCGATCGTCCTCGCTTGGGCGTGATGCCATACAAGTCTGGTATTGCACTTGTACAAGGCAAAGATGGTACATAATCGATTATTCTTCAAATAGGAACACATCGCAGCGGCAGAAGCAGATAAATTGAAGTTAATGAGGACAATCTTTCTCATTGAATAGAAGTACATCACTTCTTTATAGCAGCGGAGAAAAAGAGTAACTTGAAGCTACACAGAGATATATAGAACTTTATTCTCTTTATTGATAATTGAAGAAGAGTACAAGACTTGTATTGAAGTATAATGATTACAGCACATCTCACTTTACATTGGAAACCAACTGAACAATGCTATACAGCTTACATTTGATATTTGGATACAATGAATTACAACTCGATATACCGACTTGGCTTACAATCTCACTGGTACAACTGATTACAATGTTCCATACATTATGCCCTTTATAAACAGAAGACATCATCTTGTGCAAGGAGAGCTTCTATATGCCCAACAAATCTTCGATGCCGTAGAACCAATCCAGCTAATCTTTGTGTGTAGAACATTCCAAGCACGAGCACCTGCCCACAAAATGTGGGTCAGCACATCCTTCATTGTACTGGCGAGCAGAATCCAACCCACTCTCATAAACCAACATTAAAGTGATCATTTAAGCAAGCATTTCTTAGAGTGATCTTTCTACTTGGAGCCTAACATCAGTTTACAGTTCATGGGCAATAATCAGAGTGAAGCATGTAAACATATTCTTAGTAGCATTCATGTGGACATATCATTTTAGCATTCTTGGTGTTATCATGCAAAGGCATCATTGAGGCATCGTTAACATTAACATCTAAAATATGTTATGACAATTCTCACTTTAAGCATCACTTAGCATAGATGTTATGTTGAGCACTATTTAAAGGAAGGTGTTTGCCGTTAAAATTGTTTTGATTGAAATCTTAATACAAACAGAACAGTGATACAATATAGGACTTAGATGTAGTCCTAGGAGTACACTTTTGTTTAAGCTGGGTCCTTAGTGCCAATGGAGCGAGTGGTAATACGTTGACTCCGTTGATCGGCTGACGGCGGTTATCGGTTCTCTGAAGGTGTTGATTGCTCTGGGTGCTGGAGCTTGCTGAGAGGAGGAAGACGTTGAGTGTCTAGAACTGCCTCTCCGGTGATTCTCTGTTGTGGATTCTCTGTGAGTCTTATGTTCTGAGTCTCTGTGTGTGTGTGAAGGGGATAATCC
This sequence comes from Iris pallida, assembly GCA_029216955.1. Lineage (NCBI taxonomy): Eukaryota > Viridiplantae > Streptophyta > Magnoliopsida > Asparagales > Iridaceae > Iris > Iris pallida. The sequence goes on from JANAVB010004600.1 coordinate 2,127,874, forward strand.
TTCTATTTATAGTTTTGCAGGCTGGCTGCTCATGCGCGCATGTAGGATACGCCGGTGTGGGGACGCCACGTGGAGGTTGCTGATGGAGGCGCATGGATGCTGCGCCCTGATCGAGGGGGAGAACTCTTCATACTGCTATTGTGAGTCGGCACGTAGCAGGGAGAAGATCTTTCCGTTGCTGAAATCTTGGACGAGTTGAGTCAAAAGACACGTGTCGTCGACTCATGGTTCGAAGATCTCGGATTTGGTGGAGAGGAGTGATCTGGTGGGCTGCACCTTGGATTGGGCGCAAGAGGAGGCTGCGGCTCATAACCTTTAGGAGTTACAAACCATTTGGGGCGCATGGCTTTTGAGGCACATGCAGGCGACTTTCCTTCTGTCTTTCGGGATCAGAGACCAGTCTGGGGCGCATGGCTTTTGAGGCGCATGCAAAACTTCAACCGGAGACTCTTCTCTGTCTTTAGGGATCAGTGAAGGGTCTGAGGCGCATGGCTTTTGAGGCGCATGCTGGTTTGGACGCATGGCCGTAGAGGCGCATGCGGGTGTGGATGCATGGTCGTAGAGGCGCATGCGGGTGGCCACGTGGCAGTAGCCGTCGGAATAGAGTCATGATGATGTTGACGTTGCCGACGCTTCGTTTTCTGAATAAAGCTGTCAACTGTTCAGACTTTGGGAGGCGTGCTGCCAACTCTGTCAGTTCAGCATTTAATGTTGGTGACGTTCGATGGACAGCTGAGTGGGCGCGTCGGTTGGCGTTCCACTCGGTATGGAGATATGTGGGGGCGCACCTTCTATAATGCGCCGAGTGCTGTAGGGCGCGTCTGTGTGATGCGCCTGATGCCGAAGGGCGCGTCCGTGTGATGCGCTGTCTGGCTGGCGCATCGGACATGTCTTTTAATGATGCGGCTGTCTCGCTCTTCGAGTGCTATAAATAGCCGTTTGGCTGAATTCGAGGCATCCGGTTCATCCATTTAATGTAAATTCATTGCACGGAATTCGGAGGGCCATCCACTTGGCGCGTGGGTTTGATCTGCCCGGCCTATAAATAGTGGCATGGAGAGAAGATTTGCTTCTCATTCCCTCACGTATTTCTAATATGAACTTGAACATACGGGTGCATTCTGCTGACGAAGTGCTCCCGAGGGTGAAGATGAGACGCTGTGTTATCTTTGATGCACTTGAAGGTGACTGTTACATCCAAAAGACGGAGTCGAGGGCTTCTGAGGCAGGCGGAAGGTGCTTGTTGCATCCAAAGATAGGGATGCTCGAGCCTCGTCTCCGTTATTCCGAAAGAGCCGTAGATCGGAATGGCGGTGCAAGGCTCTCTCTTCCTGCAAAGTAGGATTTCCCCACTTTGATCGTGTCGAAAGCTGCTCCTTTAGTCGTGGTTTCGATCACGGTCTTCCTTCGGCTTTGGAGGCTCTTTCGAAGCCTCCCCTGGCCACAGCATTTGCGGTGTTCTTCTCTTCCTTGGTTCCAGCCAGAGGGTTAAATGCTTTGTGTCGAAGCATTTATCGGGCGAGCCTGGTTGGAAGAGCGGCACATAACTGGGCTCTGCTCGGCCAGGTGAGCCTGGCTGGAAGAATTTGGCTGAAGGGATGCACATAACTGAGCTGCTGAAGAGATGATGGGATGCACCTGGATGGAGGCGCATGATATCTGCTGCGCCTCACTGGTGGCGCATAGTGATGCTGCGCCTATCTGGAGACGCATGGTGGCCGCTGCGCTTATCTGAAGGCGCATGGTGGCCGCTGGCTGTAGACTTAGGCTCTTTCCTTTGTAGAAATTCTCCTTTGTACAACCTTTTCTAGACATGTAATAGACTTTTATATATAAATAAAAAGTCCTTCTTCAAATGTCTATACTTATTGACTTTGCTGTGAAGTTCTTCGTCTGAGTTCTGGCGCATGTAGTGTCTGGCGCATGGGCTTTCTGGTTGTGAAATTCCATGCTTCTACAAGACCCCCTTCAAAGTTTTCAAAACTTTTGAATAAGTTTTGGAATACTTTGAATAAGAAGCATGGAGGTCAGGGCGCATGATTTCTGGGCGCATGCCTGTTCGGGCGCATGCTCTTCTCAGTTAATGATGATGGTGCCTCGGTAACCGAAAAGATTAATGATGATCTTTTGGTCTTATTTGCTGCTATCCTTGCACAAAACCCGAGGCGACGGCTGAGATCACACGTCATCTGTTCACGCGTACGACCATGCCCTATAAATAGGTAAGAGTCAGAGAGAGAAAGAGTTCTTCTTCTCTGTGCCTCTGCTTCTTTAGAGTTTCTTCTTCAAAACCCTAACTTCTCCTTCTTCGAGAGAATGGCTCCCAAGACTCCTCGCGGCGCTGCTGGCAAGGGGAAGGAGAAAGCGAAGGAGTCTGTCGATGAAGATGTACCTATCACTCTTGCGCCTCTTGCCGACGTTCGTCCTGAGGTGACAGGTAGGTTTCGTCTCTGCTTTGGGCCCTGTGCCCTAACTGCCAATGCGTATAGACTTTGGTCTTTGATGATACGCCGAGGTTCTGTCCTGCCGCCGTGCATAGGTTTATACCTTTATCATGCACCGAGGTTTTAATGGCTGACGCGCATGGGTTTTATTCCCTGAAGATGCGCCGAAGCCTTTGCTGACGCGCATGGGCTCACGCTCTGATAATGCGCCGACGCTCCAATGCCAACGCGCATGGGCTTACGCCCTGATGATGCGCCGAGACATGCTAACGCGCATGGGCCTATGCCCTGATGATGCACCGAAGTAGATGCGCATGGGTTCATACCCTGCTGATGCGCCGAAGCAGATGCGTATGGGCTCATACCCTGGCAATGCGCCAGTCTGCTTGACATATTTTGTCTTTTTGCCTGACTTCCACTTTTGTTGTGCCAGTGTCGATGACGATCCCTTTGTTGAATGAGGTCCTTCTGGACGCTTCTCTTTGCCAGATGGGAGTTGATTTTGATGATGCAGTGATCAACCCTGCAAAGGATGCTATCCTTCAGGACCAACCTCGTGAGAGGATGCTACAAATCCAGGTCCAGTTGCCGCTTTTCCTCCAGAGTATGATGGAGAGCGGTAAACTGAAGTCTGCTGATTCTGAAGGTGTGACCTTCTTAAAGCCAGCCTTTCTGTTTGGCGACCGATTAGTCTCTTCCGAGGCGAAGATATTGAAGATCAGAGAAGACTGGTTCTTTGCTGCTAAGGGCATGATGTTATACATGCGGCAGGTTGACCGCCAGTTGCCATTGACAGCCTTTTATCGTCTAGCTTCGAAGAGAAGGATGGGTTGGGAACTTACTCCTTCTCAAGGAGGTGCCTTGGGGGGCTCCCTTTCGATTGACACCACCTCGAACCAGCGAGACACCTTGACCGCTTCACGAACTGGTTCTTCGTTCAGTTACCGAGCTTTGCGTCCCGGGAGCATCTATAGTGAAGTCCCAAATGACACGTTTCCCTTCAGTGCCCCGACTTTTGCAAATCGGATGCTGACGTCGAAGGTCACATATCCGACAGCTGGTTTTAGAGTCGAAGGTTGGTGTCACTACATCCCAAAGTGGGACGAGTTGACCTCCTGGGTGCTTTTCAGGTTCAAAGTTGAGCTTAAAGAGATAGGGCTGACTGCCGCCATTCGGGCCACGCAGGCAGGCGTGGACCTCAATAAGCCGATGTTCCTTGCGCTGTTGGAGCTTTTCAACGCCCAGACTGGCAGCTTCTTTACTCCAGTGGGGGAGTTGGGATTGGCCCTTCATGAGATGTACGAAGTGTCCAAGCTTCCTTGGGGCTCGGAACCGTACGAGGAATATTTCCCATCGAATGAAGAGATCCAGGTCTTGGAAGATAAGGACCCGGAGATGATGGCCGTTTTCAAGGAGGTGACGAGCCATCATTATCTGATGCACCGGAGGGACAAGGGTAAGACCCAACCTCACGTGACTGCTTGGAGGGACTATGTTTTCAGACAGGATTTGGCGGATCCTTCGAGGATCCGGTTTGCGACTCCGCAGGGCTTGACACCCGCGGAAGTGAGTTCTGAAATAACCCGGCTGGACGAGAGGACCCCACATTCAAATGAGAGCGGCAAGAACACGTACAGCTGTTTCTGGCACTACGGGCACCGGATGTCATCTAAGGCAGTATTAACGGCCTACTTGATGATATGGCTCCGGGATTGCATATTTGCAGGGGGATCCGGTGCTGTTGAGAGGGTACATCGGAATCTCATTTTGCCTGCAGTGAAGTTGGCCTTTGGACGACCTCTGGCTCTCCTCCCCGCGATGGTGTGCAACCTGCTGCGCGGTTTGAGGTCTTTTGCTGATGATGTGATCCACGAGAAAGGTAATAATGACAACTTTTCCCGGACCGAGCTGCCTTTCCATTATCTTATTGGTTGGCTGATCTTACATCATCCGAATGTGATGAGTCCTGGTCCTGAGGAGGACCATGTTGAAGGAGATGCCTTCATTCGCCGCTTCTACAAGAGGAAGTGGTCTTACACTGGCGTCCCCGTTTGTAGGAGGGTTTTGTCCTTCCTTCAGGGGTGGGAAATCGTGAAGGTTGGCCCGATCTTCAAGGATTTCGAGGCCGACCAGGATTTGGTTGATTCTGGCGAGGATGCGGTTACTTTGTCGAAATGGAGTTTTCGTTGGTTACAGAGTATCCGGCCTTCGCATCTGGTCTACCGTAATCAGAACAGGTGTTATCTGGAACCGTACTTGCCAAGCCGCTTTGCTCGTCAATTTGGCTACACTCAGCTAATGCTGCGGAATCCCAGTAGCAGTCTAGGCTTCATCGGGAGTTTGCTGGATGGAGCCCGGGGCTGGCAGTATTGTAACGCTGGATGCACTAGCGTTAAGTTTACCACACCAGTTCGCAATCCTCGGCCGCCGATCTTATATTCGGCCGCCAAGCTGTATTGTACTATGAATACTATGTCTTCTGGTTATGACAGGGAGACTAGTTTCATCATTGGAACCCAGTTGGAGGCAACAACGAATATGTTGGTGGCAGTTCGGTCATATCGTCCGCCAGAATTGGCGGGGTATCGGGCTGCTGCTGTGGCACCAGTGAGAGACCCGTCTGTCGGGAAAAGACGGGCTGACACAGAAGCTGGTTCTTCTGTACCAAAAAGGTCGAGAAGGACGTCGACCCCGAAGATTACGGAAACGCCACTTGTAACGCCAACGGGCTTAGCTCCCGCTGAGGTAAGGAGTGCTTCATAATTCCAGTTTTTTTTATGTCATTGTGGCGACTTATGCTCTTCTTCTTGTAGGGATTGAAGAAGAAGTCTCGTGCTTCGAAATCGGGCACCAGTAAGCCGAAGGAGGTGGCAGGCTCTTCTGAGGAGCGCATTCCACCAACGATGATGTCTCCTGTGGAGGAGGGTCCCGAAGATGTTCCCGCGGAGGTTTTAGTATCTCCTGACTTTGAAGTTGCAACAACTTCTGGGATAGTACCATCTGCCGTGGAGGCCTTGGACGCTGAGGGTCCTACAGACTCGAGGCATCCTGATGATGAAGTGGATTGGAGTTCGTCGCCTTCTGGTGACGTCCCTCCAGCGTTGCAAGGGTCCGTTGCGGGGGCAGCAGAAGCAGTGAGGATAGAGGAGAGGGTTGATTCCCCTCCTGGTCATGATGAAAGGAGGTCGGCCGAATCATTGCCGAATCCTTCCTTGGCTTCAACCATGGACATAGAGATGGCTACCGATCAGGCGGTAGCGACAGATTCTGTCCCTGTAGAGGGACTTGAGAAGAATGAGACTCTTCTGCCGGTCTTGTCTCCTGGGGCTGGCCAGGGGATAGGTGTTGACCTCCCCGTTTTGCCGGGGGAGGTGGCTGATGCTGATAGAATGTCGGGGGAAGAGGTGGCCGTTGACGTCGGTGATTTCTCCGGGCTTGAGAAGGGTAAGGGTGTGGAACCCTCTGTTGCTCCTTCTACTTGGGGTACTATCACGACGCATGCGCCGGCTCCTTCTGTTCCTTCGGCTCCTCGGGCTAGCAGTCTGGGCCCTGTTGATGAAGAGCCTATTGCTGCCGAGATTCAAACCTCTCAGATTGAGGTCGGCGGATCTTCCTCCGGTCCGCAAACTGTAGTAGCTCCCTCAACTCCTGCTATGACGCCGCAGGTGCTGGCAGAAGCCGACGGGTATGTGAAGTTCCTCGTCGAGGGAGTGTACAAAATGCTGGAGAAAGGTGTATCTGCAGTGGTAGATGCCAAGGGGAGCTTTGCGGCGGCAAAAGCTTTGGCAATGCCTTGTATCGAGCTGATCCGCACTCACCAGGGCCATGACCATATGGCTGAAATTCTGGAGGTTTCGGTGATGGAGCTGGACGAGCGGCTCGCGGAACTGCAGCGCATCCAACGAAATGACCTCTCAGTCTTGATAGATGCAGAGATAGGGAAGTCGATGGCTGAGATCGAGGCTTTCCATCGAGCCGATGTGAGCAGTTGGGAGCGTGAAGTGGCTGGGACTGAGGCTGCGGCGGAGCAGCTGTCTCAATCTATGAAGAAGACGACGGAGAAGCGGGCTGCGGTGGATGCTAACATCGCAGAGGTTGATGCTCAGATGCGCCGTCTTGAAGACCAGCGGGCCCAACTTCAACTAGAGGCTGAGCGTGTCCTGGCTGAACACGTGGCATTCAAGCAGGAGGAAACGACTCTTACTCAGCGGACCCTTGCTTTGGCTCAACAGCGACGACAGCTTGATGAGAAGTATGAGAGTAAAACTTCCGCTGAGGCTGTCGGGTTAATGCGTCAAGAAGCCGAGCTGCGAGTCCAGGCGACTGTGGAAACTCGCACTGCCGACCTGAGACGTCGAGTCAGAGAACTCTCATCCCACCCTGGGGAGGATCGGGGATTGTAGCTTCTCTTCTTTTTATGTGTTTTTTCAATTCTTGCTGGGGAAATAGCGTATTTCTGTACTCTTTTTTTTTTGAAAAATAAAGAAATACACTATCTCTTTGTGATGTGTTCATTTTTAATCTCATGAACTTGATGATTTATGTGGACCTATTATCTTTTGCGCACCTTGGTTTTTAGGTACAGATAATAAGTATAAAGGAACCAACATGTTTGCTCAGAGGTAATGTGGACATGGCAATCATTAGGTTCAAATGATAGAATCTTCCTACTCAGAGGTGTTTATGGACGTGGTAGGAATGATCCTGGGGGATACGCTGAACAACTCAGAGGTAATGTGGACGTGGAAGTTCTGCGATCAATGTACGACAACATAGGAGTTGTTTGTACGGGATGTTTACTCAGAGGTAATGTGGACGTGGTAAACATGAAGGATAGCGTAAGCTCACGAAGTGTAAGGTTCCGCTTTGTAGGATGTAGAGAGACAACTCAGAGGTAATGTGGACGTGGTTATCTTTCTACGGAAGGATGCCACGGAACAGCTGGGTTCCGGAAGCGATTGATTTTGTGAAAAGAGGTTGTTTGGGGAAATACATGTCTTGGAGGATGTCAAGAGTAGTACTTCTTTAGGAACTTGCCGTTGATGGGCATCATGAACAAGTCCCCATTGGGTTTGGCGAGCCGGTAAGCACCGTTTGAGTATACCGTCTCAATGATGAAGGGTCCTTCCCATTTGGGCTCGAACTTCCCTGGTGTCTTGTGAGTTAACACCATTGGCCTTCTGACTGCTAAAACCAGGTCGCCAACTTGGAAAGTTCTTTGCTTGACCTTCTTGTTGAAAGCCTGTGATATACGGGCTTGGTAAAGTTCGATGCGTTGTTGAGCTAGGAGACGCTTTTCGTCAAGTGCCTCCAGTTCCCGCAGACGACGACGTTGATTGTCTTCTTCTGTGAGATCGTTTGTGATTGCCACGCGGAGCGAAGGTATCTGTATCTCGAGAGGCAGTACTGCTTCGCTTCCGTAGACCAGGGAGAATGGAGTGTTGCCTGTTGGGGTCCGTACCGTTGTGCGGTAGGCCCAAAGGCATTCGCCAAGCTTTTTGTCCCAGTCGCGTTTGTTGGATGACACGACTTTTTTGAGTAGCCTGACGATAGTTTTGTTGAACGCCTCGGCCAATCCGTTTGCTGCCGGATTGTAGGCGGTTGAGGCCACGTTTTGAATGCGATTCTTGTCACAGAACCTGCTGAAAATGTGGCTGATAAACTGAGGACCATTGTCATGGATGATTCGCCGGGGTACCCCGAAACGGTAAATGACATGGTGTTTGATAAAGCTGACCACCCTGGAGCTTTTTACTTCTGCTAGTGGGACTGCTTCCGCCCATTTGGAGAAGTAATCGGTGATGGCCAGGATGAAGCGGTGTCCTCTCGATGAAGGAGGGGTGATTGGCCCTACAATGTCCATGCCCCAGGCTTCGAATGGCCAGGAGGCGACTGTAGGATGTAGAGGTTCAGATGGTGTATGTATGAAGTCTGCATGAAGTTGGCATGCATGGCACTTCTTAGCATATTCCACTGCGTCGGCAACCATGGTTGGCCAGTAGTAGCCCATACGTCGCAGTCGATCTTGCAACTTAGGACCTGGTTGGTGAGCTCCGCAAGTTCCGTCATGAGCTTCTCGAAGAGCTTCGGCCGCTTCTTCGTTAGACAGGCATCGAAGGAGAAGCCCGTCGAAGGAGCGTCGGTACAGCGTTTTAGTGGCTGTATCGTAGTAGAATCGAAGAGAGCGTCTCCTGACTGAGACGGCTTCCTTCGGGTCCTCTGGAAGGATTCCGTAGACATCGAAGTCGATGAACGGGAACCTCCAGTCTCGGACATTAACCCCAGTGTTTGTCGGCATGGCGTGAGCCATTTGCAAACATAGATTGTTTCTGGGACAAATCAAGTCTCGGCCAGTTACCGTGACATAGTGTTGAGTCCCAAGGGGCGCGGCCAATGAGGCTGCGAGGCCAGCCAGAGCGTCAGCCTCCAAGTTTTGTAGGCGGGGTACATGTTCGATGAAGAACCCAGTGAAGGTTGAAATGATGTTCAATGCAACTTCATGGTAAGGGATCAAATCTTCATGGCGAACCTCGTATTGCCCCCGAATCTGGTTTACGACGAGTTTCGAGTCGCCGTAGGCTTCCAGATGATCCACCCCCAGCTGTTGTGCTAGCTGGAGTCCCATGACGAGTGCATTGTACTCAGCAACATTGTTGGAGCACGGCTTCGAAAGGGAGTATGCGCGCTGGATGACCAGCTGATCGGGGGAGACCAAGACTACCCCCACTCCCGCGATGATTTGGCCGTTGGGGCCCGTTCTTGAAGCGCCATCGAAGAACATCCGCCAGACGGGGCTTCGTTCAGTGACGTTTGATTCTTGGACTTCATCCGGGATGTCTTCATAGAGTTTTGAAGATTCTGGGATGGGGTGTGCAGCTAAAAAGTCAGCCAGAGCCTGACCCTTGACCGCCTTCTGCGGGACAAACACCATGTTGTATGGCGTTAGTAGGATCGCCCATGTAGCCAGCCGGGAGTTTAATGACCCTGGCTTCGTCATGAGAACTCTGAGCGGATTGACTCGGGAGATGACGTGAATTGTCTGGCCCGAGACGTAATGACGAGTCTTCTGAATGGCAAACACCAAAGCTAAGCACTCCTTTTCAACGGGATTATACCGGTGTTCGGCCCCGATGAGTGTTCGACTGAAAAAAAATAAGGCATCCTTCAGAGCTTCGCAGAGAGCTTCTCGGGAGTCCTTGGAGAGACGCAGGAGCTCGAACAAAGACAAGCGTGCAGGAGTACTGGCCAGTTGTGCCAGAATGTCAAAATTGTGGGGCTTGGCTAGCCCCGAAGCATTTTCTTTCCGCAGAGGTCTGTCGAAACGGGCCTCCACTTGCTTTTGTTTATTGGCTGCTGAGGGCTTGGATGGACCCTCCTCAGGGATGATGCCAGGAGGCACCACTTCGGCGGCAGCTTCGCCGGGCTGGGAGTTATGTTGTGCACGCGTCTGCACAGGAAGTGCCTCTTCCGTTGAAGAAGAGACCGTGCGGCAAGACTTGATCTTCCTGCCTTTTGCTTTGGAGGAAGGGCGTACCTCCGGTTGAGTTACCTCGGAGACGAGGTCGGGGTGAACCCAGAGGACCGCTCCTCGAGATGTGGTGAGTGGGACAAGTCCACTCACATTGTCACGGATGGGTGGCAAATTCACCACCTCCATTGTCGCCTTAGGGATGGGGACGACGCCATCTTGTGTGGTAGTCTGCGGCAAGGTGCCGAACTGAAGTGACACCACATTAGCTGACACCGTCTTCTCTTCGTAGTCGACGAAGATTACATCCGCATTGATCATGCGCTGGATGTAATTTTTGAGGACGTAGCAGTCCTTAGTCGGGTGTCCGACAAACCGATGGTAGTGACAGTACCTCGGGTTGTCCACCTTCCCGACTTCATCGGGCCGCTTCGGGTCCGGAAGCTTGATCTTGTCACCCTGCTTCAGTATCTCAAAGAGTTGCAGGGTGTCGTCATCATTGAATGAATAAACCTCCTTGGGTCTCGGTACCAGTGGAGGCTTTTGAGTAGGCGCAGATGCGCCCTTCGAGGCATTAACAGTCAATGCCTGTTTCCCCTTTGTTTCTCGTCCGGAGTTGTTGGTTGCGGACTTTTTCCCCTTATCGTCAAAGGCGGGGAAGCTAACACCCAGAAGACGTGCATTGGCCGCCTTCTTCTCTGCAGCTTCAGCTTCAATGATTAGGGAGCTCCAGTCGGGAGGGGGAGTAGAGTTAAGCCAGAGCTTTACTGCAGGCAGCATGTTCATACTGCAAGCGGAGAGAAGCGCATGTTCTGGCATGCCTGGAGGTAGCCTGAAGCAGGCCTGACGGAAGCGTTCGATGAATGCCCGAACCGTTTCCTTGTCCTTCTGGCGTATCTCAATGAGAGACGCCATCGTCATGTCCTTCCCACCGTCGTAGAAGCGGTCGAGGAAGAGGCGTGTCAGGTCGTCGAAGGGCGATATGGAATTATCAGGGAGGCTGCAGTACCAGTCATACGCCACCCCTTTCAGGGCCCCAACAAAGATGCTGGTGAGGAGCGCGTCCTCCTTCGGAAGATGCCCTGTCTGCGACTGGAAGTACGTCAGGTACCGTCGTGGAGAGTCCTTCCCGTCATACGGCGTGAGTGTTTGTGGTTTATACTTTGGGAGATAAACCACCTTGTTCCACTCAAGGGGATAAGGCTGGGGAATGCCCATCTTCTGGCGCTCCTCCTGCCTGTTCTTGGACTCGAAGCGCTCCCGCAGATCTTTGATCATTTCGACCACGTCCTTCGTGGAGCTAGGAGTCGGGGAAGGAGGTACTACCTGGAGTGGAGCGTTTGAGGGCTCCGATGTCCGGGGTGCTTCTGTGTCTGAGGGTGTCCGCTGGAGGGGCACACTCGACTCTCCATTGGCTCCTGGGTCGGGACCATTTGAAGGTGTCCTGATCAAGGCCGACCGCATCTCAAACACTGCTTGAGTCAGTGCTTGCATTGAGGCAGAGAGGGTTTTGAGTCCTCCCTCTAGCGAGTCTATGCGATGGACAATGTCCTGTGGCGGCGCATCAGCCTCAAGATCACCCCCGGTCATGTATACTGTCATGACACGGCCAGAAGTGGATGGATTAGTTGAGGCTTCGCTCTCAGCCTCGCTCTCATGTGGGGGAGTTACTTCTCCTGGTGTTTGGCCACCCCCAGCCACATTCTGGAGTTCGTCTTCGACAGGCGCATCTGCAAGGGCCTGACTGCCCTCAGCTCTGTCTTGAAGGGCCTCTTCGTTTTCAGCACTACCCCCGGCGGTGTCCTGGAGGACATCGTCGTTTTGAGGGGCTCCAGGGAGGCCATCTTCGCCTTGATGAAGATCCGCCGCAGCTGTGCTTTGGACATCTTCGTCTTCGGAAGGAGGCTCGACAAGGGTCTGGCTACCCCCAGCTTCCTCCAAGGACTTCTTCCTCGACCGAGTGCCTTCGAACACTCCAGAGGTCGTGACAGCTGCCTTGGTTTTCCTCGGCTGGCTTTTGGATGAAGACGAGGAATTGGCAGTCGTCTTCCGGACAGATGAAGAATTGGAGATCACGTTGCATGACGCAATCTTTAGTTCCTCTTCTGCTGACACCTTCGTCCCAAGGCGATGTCGGAGGGGTGTCGATGATTGTAGCCGTTGGAAGATCGACTGCTTTGGCGGTACTACCGTCTTGCAACAGCAGTTGATGGTGACCACTGCACAAGTGTGCCCCGTGAGAGGCGCATCGTGCTTGTTAGTCAACTCTCCTGACCGGCGCTTGTGAGTGATCACGTTGCACAAGTCGTTGGAGGAGAGTGCTACCCTCACACCCCTCTCAGGCGCATGGCAGGGCCAAGCGCCGGGGTGGTCGGGTGAGTGCTGCGCCCCCTGATCTAATACCAAGCAGGCATCACGATCAGTAGTGGGGGAACCACAGCATTTGAAGTGACTTGAACGGACCTCGAACGCACAACCAGAGGAGGCGCGGGAGTTCAAGACCACAGAGTTTGCCTCTCTCGGCTTGGTTGTGCACGCAGTGAATGCGCCCAAGCGGGATGAGGACTTTGAAGGTCGACTCGTTGTCAGTGCAGGAGCACCTGAGTCAACCTTGTACAGCTTGCCATCGGCAGCGCACGTGATTGTAAGCGCGTGCCTCTGGCCGGCTGCTGGCATAGCACGTTTGTGGTGCATGGCCCGTGCCGTCTTGGATTTCTTCGTACCAGCCCGCTGGGGCGCATAGTACTCAGCATCCAAATTCTCCTCGCCGTTACAGCGAGTGAGTCTGTCAAAGACAGAGGCTCTTTGTGGCGCATCAGAAATAATGCGCGGGGCATTGGCTGCGCCCCTGCTCCGTCGACGTATCTTCCTCGCCTGAGAGGAAGATGGCTGGGGAACGTGGTCAGCCGCACGCTTCCCCGAGAGATGCGCTGCATCAGCGGGCGCACCTTGACTGCTGAGGACGTCAGCAGGAAGGGAAGGCTGGACGGGCGCATCCCCTTCAACGGTGGTGCCCGAGGCGTCGACTTTGCGCACCCAGACTGCGCGGGTCTTCTTCGGCTTCGACAGCCGCTTCGAAGGACTCGCACTTCCTTCAGAAATGAACTCCTCGTACGCCTGTTGATTGAGGCGCACTACCAGCGTCTTGTGGGAGGAGCCCACCTTCACGTCGTCGGCCTGTGACACGACTTTCTCGGTAGAGGAGAAAGAGGTCCCCAGCAGAGTCGCCAGCTTGTTTGCCATTAAAATTATTTTGATTGAAATCTTAATACAAACAGAACAGTGATACAATATAGGACTTAGATGTAGTCCTAGGAGTACACTTTTGTTTAAGCTGGGTCCTTAGTGCCAATGGAGCGAGTGGTATTGCGTTGACTCCGTTGACCGGCTGACGGCGGTTATCGGTTCTCTGAAGGTGTTGATTGCTCTGGGTGCTGGAGCTTGCTGAGAGGAGGAAGACGTTGAGTGTCTAGAACTGCCTCTCCGGTGATTCTCTGTTGTGGATTCTCTGTGAGTCTTATGTTCTGAGTCTCTGTGTGTGTGTGAAGGGGATGATCCTTCTATTTATAGTTTTGCGGGCTGGCTGCTCATGCGCGCATGTAGGATGCGCCGGTGTGGGGACGCCACATGGAGGTTGTTGATGGAGGCGCATGGATGCTGCGCCCTGATCGAGGGGGAGAACTCTTCATACTGCTGTTGTGAGCCGGCACGTAGCAGGGGAAGATCTTTCCGTTGCTGAAATCTTGGACGAGTTGAGTCAAAAGACACGTGTCGTCGACTCATGGTTCGAAGATCTCGGATTTGGTGGAGAGGAGTGATCTGGTGGGCTGCGCCTTGGATTGGGCGCAGGAGGAGGCTGCGGCTCATAACCTTTAGGAGTTACAAACCATTTGGGGCGCATGGCTTTTGAGGCGCATGCAGGCGACTTTCCTTCTGTCTTTCGGGATCAGAGATCAGTCTGGGGCACATGGCTTTTGAGGCGCATGCAAAACTTCAACCGGAGACTCTTCTCTGTCTTTAGGGATCAGTGAAGGGTCTGAGGCGCATGGCTTTTGAGGCGCATGCTGGTTTGGACGCATGGCCGTAGAGGCGCATGCGGGTGTGGACGCATGGTCGTAGAGGCGCATGCGGGTGGCCACGTGGCAGTAGCCGTCGAAATAGAGTCATGATGATGCTGACGTTGCCGACGCTTCGTTTTCTGAATAAAGCTGTCAACTGTTCAGACTTTGGGAGGCGTGCTGCCAACTCTGTCAGTTCAGTATTTAATGTTGGTGACGTTCGATGGACAGCTGAGTGGGCGCGTCGGTTGGCGTTCCACTCGGTATGGAGATGTGTGGGGGCGCACCTTCTATAATGTGCCGAGTACTGTAGGGCGCGTCTGTGTGATGTGCCTGATGCCGAAGGGCGCATTCGTGTGATGCGCTGTCTGGCTGGCGCATCGGACATGTCTTTTAATGATGCGGCTGTCTCGTTCTTCGAGTGCTATAAATAGCCGTTTGGCTGAATTCGAGGCGTCCGGTTCATCCATTTAATGTAAATTCATTGCACGGAATTCGGAGGGCCATCCACTTGGCGCGTGGGTTTGATCTGCCTGGCCTATAAATAGTGGCATGGAGAGAAGATTTGCTTCTCATTTCCTCACGTATTTCCAATATGAACTTGAACATACGGGTGCATTCTGCTGACGAAGTGCTCCCGAGGGTGAAGATGAGACGCTGTGTTGTCTTTGATGCACTTGAAGGTGACTGTTACATCCAAAAGACGGAGTCGAGGGCTTCTGAGGCAGGCGGAAGGTGCCTGTTGCATCCAAAGATAGGGATGCTCGAGCCTCGTCTCCGTTATTCCGGAAGAGCCATAGATCGGAATGGCGGTGCAAGGCTCTCTCTTCCTGCAAAGTGGGGTTTCCCTACTTTGATCGTGTCGAAAGCTGCTCCTTTAGCCGTGGTTTCGATCACGGTCTTCCTTCGGCTTTGGAGGCTCTTTCGAAGCCTCCCCTGGCCACAGCATTTGCGGTGCTCTTCTCTTCCTTGGTTCCAGCCAGAGGGTTAAATGCTTTGTGTTGAAGCATTTATCGGGCGAGCCTGGTTGGAAGAGCGGCACATAACTGGGCTCTGCTCGGCCAGGTGAGCCTGGCTGGAAGAATTTGGCTGAAGGGATGCACATAACTGAGCTGCTGAAGAGATGATGGGATGCGCCTGGATGGAGGCGCATGATATCTGCTGCGCCTCACTGGTGGCGCATAGTGATGCTGCGCCTAACTGGAGACGCATGGTGGCCGCTGCGCTTATCTGAAGACGCATGGTGGCCGCTGGCTGTAGACTTAGGCTCTTTTCTTTGTAGAAATTCTCCTTTGTACAACCTTTTCTAGACATGTAATAGACTTTTATATATAAATAAAAAGTCCTTCTTCAAATGTCTATACTTATTGACTTTGCTGTGAAGTTCTTCGTCTGAGTTCTGGCGCATGTAGTGTCTGGCGCATGGGCTTTCTGGTTGTGAAATTCCATGCTTCTACAGAAGGCATCTTTCTAGCATACTTGAATGGAACATGTTAAGCAGGCAAGTTAAACCAACTTATACAATATCACAATTATGTGATTTCTTATCGATAGCCGACTTCTCGTACATGTATCAAATACAGGTTATCCAATATACTTACTCTGCCTGCACAAAACACTCATTAGCATGCATCCCGACTACATGGTCACTGGTGTTGTTAAACCATATGGACTCTTTTTATTTCATTTTATTTTAAGATAATGCGGTCAGCATAGTAGGTGGCGAGCCTCTATGCCACCCCGCCTTATCCGTGCTCCTATAGCACTCATCATTATTTCCTCCTAGGCCGAATCGGTCCCCAGGGCCCTAGGAACCGTTCGAAAAAATTATTACTCAAACCTTGTATACAAGTTGTCCATGACCATGCGAATGCGTGTCCGACTCGATTGTGAACAAAATCGCATGGTAAAATATATTAAGGAAAGTAAAGGCAACAGTGCATCATTAGTCATATTCAGTGACTTATTCATTCCATCATTACCATCATTTCATTTGGTGATCTCAACGATCCCAGCTTTATCATTTCTCATTCATTGCTTCATTGCAACGTATCTCATATCATTCCTTTCTTAAGAGGAACTTAACATTCATTCATTTCTTATAAGGGACAGGCAGCATTTTATATTCTTGCAATAGTTATAGAGAGAGTACATGATTCTAGTGTTTCATTCAGTTCATTGGGTCGATAGCACAGCCAGTTCATTTCTTATTCTATCATTCACAAGGCATCTTATTATTCAAGTGTTTTGTCGTTTCAGCAGCATTAAACATAAGGATCAATGTTATCAATTCATTCTCAGATAGCGAATCATATTAGCAGTTCAATGTGTTGTACATTTCAATATTTCTCAGCATAAGCATCTCTATTATTCAGCAACTAACATATGGGACATTTAGGGGCATTTCATAGCATTTCAATACTTCAATTATTAAGCATGAAGGAGTAAGGAGGAGGAAGGACAGTTCCACTCACCCAAAATTCTACTAAGCGTAGCTCCACCAGCGAGCCACGTTCCAATACCCATTCCGTCTAGCCAGCTAAGAGAGACTGCATCAGTCTCAATTCTCCTGATTCCCAACTTAAGTCACGGTCCAACATCTTGATAGCATCCAACAAGCCAACCAAATGCCTCGTGCGGAGCGGGACATTACATCCTCTTCCATCAGCGAACTTTGTGTAAACACATTTGTCCGTCTCGCTGACTCTGTAGCCGTTTGACCTAATAATTTTGTCAAACTTCTCATGCCACATCTTAGGAGCTTTCTTCAAACCATACAATGATTTCACCAACTTGCAGTGTCACTCCCCGTTTCCGGAATACGTAAATTTTTGATTTTTCATGTATATGGTATCTGGCACCTGTATCTTTATTGCATTTATCCTGTATTTGTAACTGGCCATGGCATGGAACAGTATCTCGTCGCGGATTAGTGTGCCACCCCTTGTCCTTGTCTGGTTGTAGGCGTGGATCACTGTTTCGATGATAAGATTTCTGAACTGTGTTGTGTTTATGATTTTATTTAATTAATTTAATTAGTTGTATCATGTAGCATTTAACATATCATTAGTCATATGGTTAAGAGCATGCTTAAGCTTAGGGTTTCTTTGAGTTAACCCAACCCCTATATATATTCTCTTCCTCACTCTCTCTCCTCATTCACTCTTTTTATTTTTTTTCCTCCCAACCAATAGGCAAGTACATCTTGCACCAAATGGAGAGATTATTGTATTTTTATTTCTTGATTTTTTTTCCTTTGATATTATTTGTCTATATTGTTCTTCTCTTCATTCTCTACAAGTTTAGTTCTTGGAGTTTTTGATTTTAATGGCTAGTTTGGTGTAGATCTAAGTTTCTAAAACTAGGGTTCTATGGGTTTCCATAGTTTTGATCTATCAAACTTGGTTGTTTTCGAAAACTAATGATACTATGTTGTAGGAAATTCAATTCTATCCAATTTTGACCTTTGAAAAGTTAGATTTCGACTTGATTTGAGGAAGTTATGGCCAAAATAATTTTGGTCAAACTTCTATGTTCATCTGTCCTGATTCTGGCAGGGACGATGAATAGTGTCTGGCCGCATAAGAATTTCTGGCCGCATGACTATTTCTGGCCACATGAGCATTTTTGAGCCGCATAAGAATTTCTGGCCGCATGACCATTTCTGGCCGCATGACCATTTCTGGCTGCATTAGCATTTTTGGGCCGCATAAGAATTTCTGGCCGCATGACCATTTCTGGCCGCATGAGCATTTTTGAGCCGCATAAGAATTTCTGGCCGTATGACCATTTTTGGCCGCATGAGCATTTTTGAGCCGCATAAGAATTTCTGGCCGCATGACCATTTCTGGCTGCATGAGCATTTTTGAGCCGCATAAGAATTTCTGGCCGCATGACCATTTCTGGCCGCATGAGCATTTTTGAGCCGCATAAGGCTGATTTTTGGCTAATTTTGATTGTTTGATGCTCTTTTTGACTGATTTGTGGTCAGAATTTCTCTAAACTTACAACATGAAAGTTGTAGATCTTTGTCTTGGCTTCAAGGACCTTCATGTCTCACTTTTACCAGAATTTGCATGTGACTTTTATGTCACGAGGGGTCCACGCGACTTCCTGACTTGACCATGTTCCTGACCTGATTACCTGTATACGTGCTGGTACATGTTCTAAGTGTGTATTGAGATACAATATTAGTATGCACTGCAGTGCCATTTAATGAGTGTACTGAGGTGTGACTCTACATCCTAAGTGATCATTCGTGTTATATGTCAATACATGTGTACCTTCCAGTACAGTCATGGTAATTGGTCAGTAATAGTATCGTGGCATGTTGTTTGTTGTTTGAAGCATTACACTAAGCATGGATCTAGATTGAGCCGATGTGGATTCATACTTAGGGTACACGTACTATGGTACGACATATAGGAGGATGACCATGTGACCACGACATGTAATTCCAATATCGAGATAGGATTAATCTAAGCAACTTAAATTGGTAGAAACATTGGGAGGGAATAGAATCTCGAGATAGTACGTCACTGGCCACCCCAGGTCCTGTCCTGACGTGTCGGATTGGCCGCCACGGATACAGTTTCATCCGCCTATAGTGGATGACTATATCCGACTCCTATGTGCTATGTGTTATATGTTTTAGCATGGTGGCCTTACGGGGGACCGGTGCATAATCAAAGTGCTATGTGAATATATATATATATATATATATATATATATATATATATATATATATATATATATATATATATATATATATATATATATATATATATATTATATGGTTTGGCTAGCCCTGCTGGAATGCGATACGATCTGAGGATTCCTATATATATTGCATTACTGGTATAATCCAGACAAATCATAGAAAGCCGTAGGATTGATTGGCCGCTTGTAAGCTGACTTGTTTGTGATATATTTTCTTCTATTAGCTGTAGGCCTTTAAAAATGACAGTCACGCTGAGTTGATCAGAACTAGTCCAAAAGTCACGCTCAGTTGATCAAAGGCAATATTTACAAGTCACGCTGGAGGGACAGCTCATCATTTGTCAGAAAGTCATTATGACTGACAGTACGACAGTCGAAGAATGTCTCTTTGTATGCCACGTATGCACAGAATTCGAGAGATCACAGCCGTCTATTGCATGACTTTCGAAATCTTCCTCAGCAAGACTCAGCCTCCGTCAAGTTGGCGTACCAAAAGAGTTTCTTGTCATTTAATGCGACTGACAAAAGCAATCACTGTCAAAGATTTTGTGTCAGTCGAGGCACGCCGAATCAAGACAGCTGGCAGTTTTATCTCAAGTCTGCGTGTATTTTGAGCTCTCCCTCAAGTTTGCGTGGATTCTGAAGTTTTTTTCCTCAAGTCTGCGTGTATTGTGAGATCTTCATCTCAAGTTTGCGTGGATCCTGAAGCTTCCTGCCCCGAGTTTGCGTAGATTTTGAAGCTTTCTACCCCGAGTTTGCGTGAATTTCGTCTTCAACAAGTCTGCGTGGATTTCATCAAATTGGAGTACGTGGCAGCCATGCCACTGATCTCTCGCCTGCGTGTCCTGTAACTTGCACACGACTCATGCATGATCGTCATGTGTCCAACAGTTACAGGCCACGTCCAGTAACTGCTCACAGCCTTGCGTATGTTAAATCCTGCGTGATTTTCAACTAAGCACAGGCTGTGAAGACAGTTATCTTTTCAGTTATTATTTTTGACTCTATAAATAGAGTTCTTTTTCTCATTCATTAGACAGATACATAGTTATCTACTGTCAAAATTTTGAGAGCTTTTCTTCTTCGCATAGTCCAAGGGATAAAGTGATCGTCTTCTAGATCAGATTCCCACAGTTGTAATTTTCCCAGATACACAATAAATAAAGGAATTTATTTATGGAAAACAAATTGGCGATTCTGCTGGGGAAAACCATCTCCTCTTCTGAGATGGCAACAACTCAATGCGACACTTCGTCAATCGGCTCGACGAAGAAGGTGATGACGATCCAATTTGATCAACTCGCCTATGAAGAAATGCAGCGGGCTAAGAGTGGCAAACCCACTTCAGCCTCCATCATCACTGCCAAGTCGAAGGGACACTCTGTCTATGTCCCTAAGAATCAGTTGGCAGTCAATGGTGAAGTCTCTGCCACAGTGTCTACTCCTAATACTGGCAAGAACTCTACTGCAAGCACGCACACTCTTGTGCGCTCGAAGATGACAGCAATCAAAAGTCACGCTGACAGTACTGGCTCCTTAGCCAAATCTGTTCCAGCGTGCAAATTCAATTCCAAAAGTCACGCTGACAGTACTAGCTCCTTAGCCAAATCTGTTCCAGCGTGCAATCTTACATTCAAAAATCACGCTAACAGTACTGGCTCCTTAGCCAAATCTGTTCCAGCGTGTATTTCTAAAACTAAAAATCACGTTGACAGTACTGGCTCCTTAGCCAAATCTGTTCCAGCGTGTATTTCTAAAACTAAAAGTCACGCTGACAGTACTGGCTCCTTAGCCAAATCTGTTCCAGCGTGCAATTTCAACCCTAAAAGTCACGCTGACAGCACTGGTTCCTTAGCCAAGTCTGTTCCAGCGTGTACTTCCAAAGTCAAAAGTCACGCTAACAACATTGGTTCTTTAACCAAGTCTGTTTCAGCGTGTATTTCATCCGAGAAGAATAGCTCCTTAGCTATCTCTTCTTCTTTACCAAGTTCTACTAGAACTGGGGGTGGTCTTCCACACAAAGTCCCTTCGAAAAGGAATAACTCTTTAGTTGTTCCTTCTGCTCCTGTAGTTTTTACTTCAGGAACAGCTTCGTCTGACAATTTTGTTAGACAAAGGAAAGGAGATAGTCTTTTGACTACTCTTCATTCTGGACATTCTATGTCTCAAAACTTGAATGAGTCTAAGAAGAAACATTCCTTAATGTCTTTTTCTATGACTTCTTCAAATTGGGCACATAATCTGTCTAGAAAAGAAGGTCTGTTACCAACTCCTAATCAAAGGGATGGTTCAACTCTTCCTTCTCTGCAAATATCCAGATCAATGGAAGGAAAACTCCATGTTTCCAAAACTAATGTGTTACCTTTAACTGATCTAAGAACAAAACTTAGCACTTCTGGTTCTAAGAAACCATATCAGTTGGAAACAAGGATAAGAGATCCAGATGCAGAGTATGCTAGAAACTATGTGGCTCATATTAATCACTCTCTATATAATCAAGAGCCATCAAGACTCAAGAACAGGAAATATACTCCTCAATCTTCACAAACAGATTTACGAGAATATCTTCAACAGAAGAGAAGGAGTGATTATGTGTCAAAGGATCATGCTGAATGTGACTTCTATCCAAGAGTCATAGTTCAATGCAGATGTCAATCAATGGTTCAGAACCATGTTGATCATGAATGTGACTTCCAGCCAAGAGTCACAATGCAATGCAGATGTCAAACTAAATGACAATCTGTCTTCAATCGGATTAGTGTGAACCTATGCCTGATAAAGATGAGCCTTTGTTTGCTTCTGTCAACATGACCTCTCGGGATACTGGGGGTAGAGCTGATAGTCCAGATGGAGTATATAGAAACACCAGAGCAAGAGTCTTAGCCTCTAGTCAAAGAAATTTGATCTCTGAAGATGATTCTGAATTTCTTGGAGAATCCAACTTTCCACCTCTTCCTACTGGGGGTAGTTCTCCTCTAAATGACTTTGATGCACGAAGCAGTGATTCAGAGCATACAACATCCACTAATTCATCAATAATCCCTCGTACAGTCACGACATATATGGTGGATGGGAATACTGAATTGAACAATGAACCTTCCTCTTCGGTGACTCCTCAAGATCAAAGAATTGCTTCTTTGGAACAGCAAATGAAGTCTATGGCTGACACTATGAAGTCGATGTATGAACTCATGACAGCTCAGTTGCAAAATCGACAGACTGTACCAGATGCCATACCAGTTGATACTAATATAAGTCCAGTACAAGTTCCTCCGGCAGTACAATCCAATACTCCTGGACCAGCTCAACCAAATCCTAGTCTCTCGGGAGCTGGGGGTAGTGCTTACAATGCTGTTCCTCCTCCCAACTATTCTCTATAAGCTACAACTCCACAATCCTCCGGAGTTGTTAATGAAGAATTGAGGAATCTCAAAACTCAATTCGAGGCATTCAAACAGAAGGATGGTTTACAAAGGTTAGGCATCAAGCAACCTTATCCGATAGAATGGAAGCAAGTATCATATCCTCCTAATTACAAGCCTCCTACTATCGCATTCTATGATGGAACCACTTCTCCAAGTCAGTTTATCAATCACTTTGAAGTGATGACTGATCAATTGCAACCAAGTGATGCCCTCCTTACTCGGATGTTTATTGGATGTCTCAAGGAAACTGCTTATGAATGGTATAGAAGTCTCCCAGATGGGTGCATTACCTCATTTGCTAGTTTCAAACAGATGTTTCTTGAACGGTTCTATGAAGGGCTCAATGACATGACTATGTCTGCTCTTATTAGAATCAAGCAGAAAAATAATGAAACTATAGAGGATTACATTGAACGGTTTCGAAGAGAAGCTCTGAAGATGCCTCTTGGAACTCCTGATGCTGTCACCATCGACACATACAAATCAAACTTGTTACCAATCATCAGCATGTGGACAGGATCCACCCAATTTCAAGACTGGCCTTCCTTCATAGTCAGTGCCAAGGCTGCAGAAATTAGTGCTGAAACCTTTAAAGGTTTAGGAGTGCAGATGACTCCCAAAGAAACAGGTCAAAATGCTAACAATAAAAATAATGCTCGCAAGGGAAAAGAAACTCTTGAAGTTAATCTTCAGAGCAAAGATGCATCAACTGTTCAAGCTCCTGCCTCTACAACTCAACAACCAAGAACACCTCGCCCCAAGGAAGAATACTCTTTCGATGACGACGATGTCCTTGGTATTTTTGAATGTCTGCTGAAAGGTAATAAAATACAATTACCTGAGATCAAGAAACCTGATGAAGCTGGTAAGACGGATCATCCCAAATACTGTCCATACCACAGAATGTTGGGTCACACAATTCGTACATGTTATGTACTGAAAGAAAAGATCCAAGAAATGATTAAGTCTGGAGCTATCTCTCTCACTCCAAAAGAGAAGACTGTCACTTCCAATGTCGTCTCTATGCAATTTGGAGACTTCCTTCCTCAACTCCTGGAAAGTGGGATTGTTCCTATTCCTAAGGCAACTCTTGAAATAGTGAATATTCCTCCTCCACAATCTGAAGGGTTAGTGCCAATCACTTTAGAAACTGGAGAAATCATGTGGATTCATCCAGATCTAGTGGCAGATTTTGAATCTCCTCCTCCTCAAAAGACTACTTCTCGAAAGTCCAAGAAGGCTGGAAAGGTTAAATCATGTCATATGACTTCTCTTGGATTTACCTTCGACACAGAGCCAAAAGAAAAGGAAGAAGCACTTGCTGGTGCTACTCGAACGGGGAAACCTTATCTAAAGGATTATTCCAAGAATCCTGAAGATACTCCTGATATCCCTCTAGCTGATAAAGATGTTCCTAATGTTCCTCCTGAAGAAGGATCATCTATTGCACCTGTTCCTTCAACTATACCGGTTGAACATGTTCTTCCCAAGCCTACGGCTCTTGAGAAAGGCAAGCAACAGGCTCGGTTTGATTAACCAATCAAGAAGTCCTCTCCTCTTGGGCTTCAGAAGCCTTACAACTTCGATATTTTAGCTCAGCTTGCTAATACTCCAGCTAGAATGTCACTCTTTGAACTTCTACGTCTTTCTAAAGAGACTCGGGAGACGTTAAGTGAAGCACTTCTTCAAGCAGACTCTTGTCTTGCACAATTGAAGAAGCCAGACGCAGAACCTGCCACTTGCTTACATTGCAACAGTGTATTAGAGATTATCCCAAATATCACCTTTACACAAGACGACATGCTATTGGAGGATAATCGACATGACCGGCCTCTCTACTACACCGGTTATATTGATACGATGAAGATAGATCGTATCCTTATTGATCCAGGGTCTGCTATAAGCATCATGCCAAAGAGCCTATTGGATGAACTAAAAATCCCTCTTCACAAGCTCTCTAAGACGGTCACTACTATCTTGGGATTCAATCAAAGCCGAAGCGAGCCTTTGGGAAAGATTCATCTGAAGCTTCAGATAGGCGATTTCAGATCCAAAGTCACTTTCTATGTGATCGAGATCGTGGGATCCTACAATCTTCTTTTGGGGAGGCCCTTTCTTCATGAAAATAATGTGGTGCCCTCTACTTTTCATCAGTGTTTTAAATACATTGATAGCAATGGAAGAGTACAAAAAGAAGTGGCTGATATAAATCCCTTCCATGGGGTTGAAGCTTATTTCAATGATTCCCGGATGTACAAAGAAGAATATACAAGGTTGATACAAGCCATGGAGAAAGAGGATTCACAAAGTGAGACCTTAATAATTCCTGTTAAAGGTCGAACTACTCAGCAACAATCTCCCAAAATCTCTGAAGAAGGTTCTTTCATCATTCCGGTGAGCGGACGGATCTCTCCATTACCTCAGTCATCTAATCAAAATACACTGATCATTCCTGTCAATGGGCGTACTACAGGTCCTGTATCTTCACAGGATACTCTGCTAATTCCAGTTGGAGGGCGGACTACTCTTCCATCTCAAGCTTCAAGGGAGCTCACATCTTCTGAGCCATTTGTTATCGATCTTAATCGAAACAAAACTTCTTCTCTTTCTTCTTCTCCCCCTTTAGTCATTGACTTGGCTAAGATTTCTAAGGCTCAGCCTTCTTCCAATGTAAATATTGCTGCTTTTACATTTAATGAAAAGTCTCCATCTTTGCAGTATGCTGATGTGTGCAATTATGTTCATAGTTATTTACATTTGTTAGATGACTTGAACACAATAACCATAAGAGTTGTACAGACTGTTCATATAGATGTATCCCTAGAACCTGTACAATCTTCATACTTTCTAGTTCCCAGCAGAAAGCCAGGAGACATTCCAATATTCTTTTACAAAGGACCTCAAAGTCCTTCTGATTTAGAAGATGATGACAAAAATGATGATACTGGAAGATTACAACTACGTCGTTATAGTCAGCAATCTAAAGACATCATCAAAAATATGGGCTATGACTTCAGGACTGGCCTCAATAGTGGAAAAGGAAGAAAAATGCTTGTTCATATTCCTCCTCTGAAATATGGAAGGACGAAATGCGGATTGGGCTATATTGCTCCTACTTCTTTTATCAATATTATCCATGAAGATCCAGAGTCTGACGAAGATAAGAGATCTGATTCTTCTAGTACCACTTCTTGGGATTTCGATACGAGTATCGGTGATTTCTGCTGCAATATTCTGTCTTCCAACATGGTTTCCATTGACCGTTCTGAAGAAAGTGATGAAGACGAAGAAGAACTTAAAATCTCACCTGAATCAGAACAATGGGCCCAAAGGTTAGATAATCAATGGGAGTTCCGTTTTGAGCAAAAAGAACCTCCGACTAAAGATAAACTTGTTCAAATAGATGTTGGTGAAGAGGGATCCCCCAAACCAATATTCATCAGTGAAAGTCTTTCAAAAACTGAGAAGCAAGACATGATCAAACTCATTCGTGATTACATCGACGTCTTCGCTTGGAGTTATGAAGATATGCCAGGGCTTGATCCACAAATCGTAACTCACAAACTCAATATCTTGCCGAATGCTAAACCGGTCAAACAACAACAGCGACGATTTCGTCCAGACATTATGGATGCAATTGAAGCTGAAGTTAATAAACTCATGACCTCCGGGTTTATAAGAGAGGAACAACATCCCGATTGGGTGGCTAACATAGTTCCTGTTCTTAAAAAGACTGGCAAGATCAGAGTATGCATAGACTTCCGCGATCTCAATGCGGCATGTCCTAAAGACGAATTCCCTCTACCAATCACTGATGTCATGATCGATAATACCTGTGGATTTGAACGAATGTCATTCATGGACGGGTATTCTGGATACAATTAGATTAAAATATTTCCAGACGATGAGAAGCACACTTCTTTCAGAACGCCGATTGGTACATACTGTTATACAGTTATGCCATTCGGTCTCAAAAATGCAGGAGCAACTTATCAACGAGCCATGAGCACTATATTCCGTGAACATTTACGGAAAACAGTCGAATGCTATGTTGATGATATTGCAGTCAAAAGTCGACAAAAGGAGGATCATATCCAAGATTTGAAGACTATTTTTGATCTAATGCGTAAGCATCAATTAAAGATGAACCCTACTAAGTCCTTCTTAGGCGTCTCTAGTGGTAAGTTTCTCAGCTTCGTCATTACTGCTAAAGGTATACACGTGGATCCCGAGAAGATCAAAGCCATCCAAGAGATGCGTCCTCCACGCACCTTAAAAGAGCTACGAGGATTTCAAGGAAGGATCGCTTATATCAGGAGATTCATCTCTAATTTATCAGGACGCTGCAGACCATTCAACAAACTTATAAAGAAAGGTGTTTCTTTTGTCTGGAATGATGAATGTCAGAAAGCATTCGATGATATAAAATAATATCTGATGAGCCCTCCAGTATTGGTACCTTCCGTTTCAGGAATTCTATTTCTCCTATATACTCGAGCAACGAGCCATTCATTGGGTGCATTACTCGCTCAAAAGAATCAAAATGGTCATGAACAAGCCATTTACTATCTCAGTCGTACTATGACCAGAGCTGAACCTCGATATTCACCAGTTGAAAAAGAATGTCTAGCCTTGATGTTCGCTGTCCAAAAGATACGACATTATATCATTGGTCAGACTATTCATGTCATCTCCAGGATCAATCCTATACGGATCATGATGAAGAAACCCAGTGTTTTGAATTCTCGATTAGCTAACTGGGGAATCCTACTTGCTCAGTATGATATGCATTATATTCCTCAGAAGTCAGTCAAAGGACAAGCTTTAGCTGATTTTCTAGCTGCTCATTCAATTCCAGAAAATTCAAAACTCTATGACGAAATTCCAGATGAAGTCCTAGATTCAAACCAAATTGCTGAAGAAGATCCTACTTGGCGTCTATTCTTTGATGGAGCTTCAAGGATAGGTCCTAATGGTGATATTGTCGCTGGAGTTGGAATCGTTCTTGTATCGCCAAAAGGTCTTACTATCCAAAGAGCTTATTCTCTCGACCAGCCGTGTTCAAACAACGTAGCTGAGTACAATGCATTACTCATTGGTCTTCAACTTGCTAAACATCTAAATATTCAACATTTGGAGGCGTACGGAGACTCTAAACTCATTGTAAATCAGATAAGGGGGACTTATGAAGTTCGCCATCAAGATCTGGTTCCTTATCATAGATCAGCTATATCTATGGCTTCTTCATTTGAAGAATTCTTCATTGAACATGTTAGACGAGCATGTAACACAGAAGCTGATGCTCTAGCTAATCTTGCGGCGGTGTTGGCTATCCCGATTAGACGGCAACAAATGATTATTGTTCGCAATCGAGAATTATTTCATCTTAAAAATAACCTGACCTTGGGACTTCCAGTTGGCATTGAAGAATCAACATCTCATGACGTCAACACAACAAAAGGATTTGGATTTAGTCGTAAATCTTTATCATCTTCATCTGATTCCAGCATGGAATTCATCTTCAGTAACTCGGCCGAGAATCAAAATACGGATAAAGATTGGAGACTTCCTTTCTTAGATTTCGTATTGTATGATATTCTTCCAGATGATCCGAGTGAGGCAGCATCTATCAGACGACGATCACTCAGATTCTATTATAATCATACAACAAAGACCTTATATCGTCGATCTTATGATGGTTTACTTCTTCGATGTGTTGCCGGTGATGAGGCTCAGCAAATTATTCGCGAGGCACATGATGGAATTTGTGGAACACATCAGCCTGGACCAAAACTTCAAGACCGTATTCGACGTATGGGTTATTATTGGCCCACTATGGTATCAGACGCCATCGAATATACAAAGAAGTGTAAAGCTTGTCAAATCCATGCGGATTTTATTCATCAACCTTCGGAATTTCTACATCCGATGGCAGCATCATGGCCCTTCGAAGCTTGGGGCATGGACATTATCGGCCCGATCAATCCGCCGTCATCCAAGGGTTATCGGTTTATTCTTGTTATAACCGATTACTTCTCCAAATAGGCCGAAGCCATTCCTTTGTCTGAAGTTAAGACATCCAATGTCATCAGCTTTATTAAGCATCATGTCATCTACAGATTTGGTGTTCTTCGATGCATTATTCATGATAACGGACCACAGTTCGTCAGTCAGAAATTTACTTGATTCTGTGACGATCACCGGATCAGCAATGTGGCTTCTACTGTATATAATCCGGCAGCTAACGGATTAGCAGAAGCTTTTAACAAGACCATCATCAAACTCCTAAAGAAGTTTGTCTCTACTAACAAACGTAATTGGAGTGAGAAGCTTGGTGAATGTTTGTGGGCTTATCGCACTACAGTTCGTAATGCTACTAAATGTACACCCTTCTCTTTGGTGTATGGTTGCGAAGCTGTTCTTCCATTAGAGATTCAAATTCCTTCTTTAAGGATAGCAATCGCTAATGAACTCACTGCTGAAAATAATGATCGTCTTCGACTTCAAGAATTAGAAGCTCTGGATGAAAGGCGATTATCTGCTCAACAGAATATTGAATTCTATCAAGTTAGAATCTTAAGAGCTTTTAATAAGAAAGTCAGAGTTCGAGCATATCAAAAAGGAGAACTTGTTCTAACAGTCAGACGTCCTATGACTATGACTCATATGAGCAAGGGCAAATTTGACGCAAAGTGGGAAGATCCCTACATCGTGAGCAAAGTTTTCTCAAATGGAGCTTATCAACTCTCAGGATTGGATGGTCGAATTTTTTGATGCCTATTAATGGCAAATTCCTCAAAAAGTACTATGTATAAATGTAAATGCTTGTAATCATCAGACAAATTCATGTTTAGAAATAAAATATTTATTTTATTTTAATCATGAATGATGGTACATGATATTAAGAAAGATCACTATCATCCTTTTCTACATTTGGACGTGGGCCACTGCCGTCCTTCTCAAAAACACGACCAGCAAAAGAACTGAGGACCTCCTTGCTGGAACCCACGAGGAACTTGCAAACGACCATCCTCATGGCTTCTTCTTCTTCAGTCTTTCCTGGTTCGAGCAGGAAGTCCAGAATGTCCCTTGATGGCTGGTGTGCAGTCGAACCTTCGCCTGCTTCCACCTTCTTCGATTGAACTAGATCATCAGGGCGTTCTTCAGTGTCTTTCTGAACCTTCATGGTGATTTTAGCCTTCTTAGATGCTTCTTCAGACGACATTTTTATGTTTGAAAGAAGAAGTATTCGTTCTTTTCAGATTTCTGCTATATTTATAGGCAGAAGTTCCTCAAATAATGAAGCGTTACATTCATCCGATGATTCATACGCTCATTGATGCTTGACGGTTCATCCATTCATTTTTCACATTCATCCGACGATTCACACGTTCATTAATACTTGACGGTTCATCCATTCATTTATTACATTCATTCGACAGTTCATTCGTTCATCATTTCCTAACGGTTCGTCCGTTCATAATCTTCTATCAATTTATTAAGTGGGGATTCGATATTTATCATGTTTTTATAACCTCTGAATTAATTCCGAATCTACTTACTCATTTGTCATTTTTTGACCTCTGCATAGAAATCAATCTATTTTCTTTTGAGTTCCTACATATTATCACGTCCATAATACCTCTGATAATATCATATACTCTAAAACAGAAAAGAAGATTTTATTATCTATCATGTCCACAATTCATCCATAAATACAAATTATTGAGCATAGAAGAATTATCATTTCCATTCTCATTTCACCATAAAAAGTCTATTACATTTTCTTAGACTTTCTTACAAATCATAATGGAAATCTATTACAATCTTGGATTTTCATTCTACACCACAACAATAACCTAATAGAGATCTATCTTATTCTTTGGATCTTCTCTGTCGGACCTTCTCCGTCAGGTTCGTTGTTGGTGGCAATTCCTGACTGTCTGGGTCCCAGTCACGACCAGATCAGCAGGAATCAAACTCTGGTCTCCTCTCTCAAACGAGAGGAGAACCACAGAGTATGGCAGCCCGAAGTCGTGGTGCTGCCAATACAATTGGTGGATTGGGGGTAACCTCTCAAGGAAGATAGGAATGTATTCCATATTGGGATACAATTCCTAGTTCTGCCTTAAAAGGAACTCTACTACCCGATTTCTCGGGGTAGAGTTGACTCCACCATCCAACTCTCGTGTATAAAGGCTCTTCCTACCATCTGAGGAAGACCCTTCTATCCCACGAAGAGTTCTGAGTTGTCTGATTTGCGCGTCAAAAGCGCATGAGCTCCCTGATGTTGGTGTCAGAAGAACGCTCCCCACATCATCCAAATCGCCAATGCCAGTTCTAAAGAAAGTTTTCAGCCGAGCTTCTGCAGAGAACAACAAGGAAAAAGAGAATTAATCAACAGAAATGTCATTTGGCACGCACTGGCTAGTCAAGCGTGCATTTGTTCAGTCAGAAACAAAAAGCCCATTTTTCAACAGCGACAACATAGTATGCGTACTATACTGGACTTACCTTCAAGTTTGGTGCTAAGAATTGGCAAACCCATGTTTGATACAGTGTGCAGAAATCGAACATTAGAAAACATTGCTTTTCTGTTTGAGAATGAAATCTCCCAAAAATTTCATGCTCAGAGAAGAAGAAGAAGAATGAGAGATGAGTATCTTTGAAACTCAGCTACCTATTTAAAGGACAAAGTACAAGCCTATTCTTGGAAAAGATCCGCATAAATAGCGCTCGTAAACCATGGAATGAATGACACGTGTGCTTTGGAAGACAGCGCAACATTGGAAACAGTCAAAGAGTGCCATTTAATATTCTTCATTAATGTACGCTGATTAAACACAAAAGGTTGTACTACATTCTTCAAGACAGGCACTGATGGCCTTACAAAAGACAAAAGAAGAAGTGCAACATTTTCAAAAGAAACAAAAACATAAAAGTCACGCTCTATTTAGCAGAGCGGTTGAGCTTAGTGCCCAGTTCTTCTACGCTCTTAACCCCCATACGGTGTAACAGAGCCTTCAACATTTCACGCTGCTCTACAAGACTGCGTCCATCAGAAGAAGACGAGCCATCCAGACCAAAATAGCTCAAGAAATTCTTGGCTAAATGCATGGGATCGTCTTTGAACTCGAAGACCAGAGGCTCTGGTTCCTTACCCTCAAAAGTGGGATCACCATGGGCACAAAAGCCCAACTTGCGTGCTTCCTCTTCAGCTTCTTCCTTTGGTGTCATAATTGACGTAAGATGAAGATTAAAAATGAATCTTCTCCCTATTTATATAACAGAGTTCGCCGGCGGTTCATATTCCACCATAAATTGGATGCAATCAGTCTCGGAGAACGAAGAGTCATTATGACATTTAATAAGTTCATTTGGATGTTTTCAAAGAACTTCGAAGTTTTTTTGACTTCCGAAAAATTTGAAGTCATCTCAGCGTGACTGATTTCATTTTATCATCTTATTTTCAAAGTATTTCAAAAATTTTGAAGTCTTTTCAAATTTTCGAAAACTTTGAAGGGGGTTTTATAGGCCTTTAAAAATGACAGTCACGCTGAGTTGATCAAAACTAGTCCAAAAGTCACGCTCAGTTGATCAAAGGCAATATTTACAAGTCACGTCGGAGGGACAGCTCATCATTTGTCAGAGAGTCATTATGACTGACAGTACGACAGTCGAAGAATGTCTCTTCGTATGCCACGTATGCACAGAGTTCGAGAGATCACAGCCATCTATTGCGTGACTTTCGAAATCTTCCTCAGCAAGACTCAGCCTCCGTCAAGTTGGCGTACCAAAAGAGTTTCTTGTCATTTAATGCGACTGACAAAAGCAATCACTGTCAGAGATTTTGTGTCAGTCGAGGCACGCCGAATCAAGACAGCTGGCAGTTTTATCTCAAGTCTGCGTGTATTTTGAGCTCTCCCTCAAGTTTGCGTGGATTCTGAAGTTTTCTTCCTCAAGTCTGCGTGTATTGTGAGATCTTCATCTCAAGTTTGCATGGATCCTGAAGCTTCCTGTCACGAGTTTGCGTGGATTTTGAAGCTTTCTACCCTGAGTTTGCGTGGATTTCGTCTTCAACAAGTCTGCGTGGATTTCATCAAATTGGAGTACGTGGCAGCCATGCCACTGATCTCTCGCCTGCATGTCCTGTAACTTGCATACGACTCATGCATGATCGCCATGTGTCCAACAGTTACAGGCCACGTCCAGTAACTGCTCACAGCCTTGCGTATGTTAAATCCTGCGTGATTTTCAACTAAGCACAGGCTGTGAAGACAGTTATCTTTTGTTATTATTTTTGACTCTATAAATAGAGTTCTTTTTCTCATTCATTAGACAGATACATAGTTATCTACTGTCAAAATTTTGAGAGCTTTTCTTCTTCGCATAGTCCAAGGGATAAAGTGATCGTCTTCTAGATCAGATTCCCACAGTTGTAATTTTCCCAGATACACAATAAATAAAGGAATTTATTTATGAAAAACATTAGCAACTGAGGAATATGGACTATCGTGGTGCGTGGTCCAACCCATGTCCTTGTTTGGTTGTTGGGTTGGGCTATTGTGCTGCGATAGGCTATAGACCGAAGTCGTGAATCAGAAGCCCTTTTACCTACCCATGGTTATAGGATATATCTTATTCCGGCACGATATTGGCACCGTTTGTTCTTGTTTGGTTGTAAGGGTGTCGTATTATCTCGATGATATGGTATAAGCCTATAGCTCGTAAATTAGGCCTTATTTAACTCAATGGATTTATCTCACTCTTTTGTGCTCCCTTGTGGTACTTGCTATTCGGGGCCTGACCCCGCTAGTTTTGTTTGGCCAGATCTCGTAGCAGCTCCAGAGGATCCAGCCTTCCACCCGAACAATGGTGCACACCAGGAGTATGGGCGCCAGGGACCATGAGTGGGTTTCTTCTTCACTACTCTGATATCTTCTATTTTGTACTTGGCGTTTATCCACCGGCACCTACTTAGCCGGCAGTTCTGGACATTAGTTTCCTTTTACATAATTATAATTAAATTAGACTGCAGCTGACTACGGTTATGTACTATTGACTCTCGGTACTAGCTCATCTTTTTGTAAAAGCTTGGCTCATGAATCATTTTGATGAAGTGTCAGGGACGCCTTACTGCTTTGTCTTATATGATCATTATTTACTGCTTCTTGTTTTGATTGATTGAGACATAGATGCTCTGTGGGACCATAGGAGACCTGATTGTAGCATGCACCCCCTAGTCTCTTGACAACCACGATCGCCGTATGACGTGTATATACCTCATACGGTGTAGCTGGCCTAGTCCGTCTCAGTATTCCGGTACTGGAGCGTGACAATGTTTTAGTGGTGGCCCATGCAGGTCTGTTTTTTAGACTTGTGGGGTGTTGCGATTATAGGAGTCTCAATCAAAACATGTTCCCCTTGATCTCCTGATTCGTCTTCTCTTTCTCCCACCTTGATTGCTAACATGATTATCATCCTCGATTCTTTTTTGTCCTGTCTTTTGATACCTTGTATCCTTTCCTTTAGGGTCACATCATTCTCAGCTATTGGAGGCGCCGGCATGGGAGAGAATCCAGTAGATCAGGGACCAGTTGGAGATCAGCAAGGGGTAGCCCCTCTACTTGGACAGATTTCCATCGAGAACGTTACCGAGCATGAGCCAGTTGAGCTACTGAGGCCAGAGGATCCCGTACCTCCAGTGATACCGGTAGTACTAGTAGAACTAGATGCGTCGGCACTATTACAGATTATTAGAGGATTATTGGAGACCCAGCAACGCCAGACGACAGCCCAACAGCAACAACAAACCCGACAACAAGAACATAATATGCAACAGAATTAGGGGTTGCAATTAGCCCTTGAGAAAAGTGTCAGAAATGATTCAGGAGCGTCCGGAAGGTTTTGTCGACTTAACCCGAGATATTGTAACGGCACGGAGGATGCCATCACGGCAGATGCTTGGCTTCAGGATACAGAGGCCATATTAACCGCAGCAAAGGAGAAGGTTGACCAGGTCAGACTTTTACTTCAGGATCTCGCCCGCGATTGGTGGGCATCGGAAGAGGTTGGAATGAGGCGTCCTGTTCCCTGGGATAGCGTCAGTACCAATTCAAGGCCAAGTACTTTGGCGTGGTAGCGCGATATGAGCTACAGCAGAGGTTTATCAGTCTCAAGCAGGCTGGTAAGACGGTGGATGGTTATGCAGCGGAGTTCTGCAGGTTAAGTAGGTTTGCTCGGATGATGGTGGCGACAGAGCCAGAGAGAGCAATGAGGTTCCAGCAAGGACTTCACCTAGAGATTTTGCAGCTGGTCGAGGGGCACGACTACCAGACATTCGATGCAGTATTGACGGCGGCTCGGAGGCACGAGCTTATTATTCAAAGGTTATCAGCAAGGACTGGGGGCCAGAAGAGGTCTCATACGCAAAGCGCTGGGGGAGGAGCAGTACCTCGGATGTCAGCACCAGCACCTAGTATCCGTATTCGTAATGCAGCACCAGTCACGACAATTATGACTGCACCAGTTCGACAACAGCAACAGAGGAACCAGCAGCAGCGTCAGGAAGCACCAGTGGGTTGCACTTACTGTGGTAAGGGAGGGCACACTAGGGATGTGTGTCGTTCAGCTAATGGATTATGCTTGAGGTGTGACAGTCCAGACCATAGGATTGCCAATTGTCCTATGATACAGAGGCCAGGAGGGCCAGCTCAACGGTTTCCGGCGTTGCCAGCTCCAGAGGTAGCACCGTATCAAGGGCCAGCACTAGCAGTGAGGCCACTAGACCAGCGCCCATTACTGATGCAAGCTCAGATGTACCGACAAGCGCAACATCAGGTAGGACAGCAGCGCCAGGGAAGGCAGGGACAAAGGCAAGAAGAATTTGGAGTATTAGAGCAGTGGTTGGCCGAAGGCGGTCAGATTGTGGGTAAGATTTCAGTATTATTCATTATAATTCCTTGAGTTCTATATTCGAAGAGTGAAGGCAACTTTCTCGTCTCACTCATCTGCTCTCGTATCATGTGATACATGATATTCATCATGTGTCTTGATTACGAGAGTACGTCCTGGGCAGAGTCTCGTTCTTGATTTAGTCATTGGTACCGACTTATCTCAAGCATTGACCCTTGTCCACTTTGGGTGTCAGTGTAGGACCTCGAGGACGAATTTCTACCTGACTTGAGAGGCATATTTTATTCGTATGTCTCCGATCATTTCCTTCTAGGGTATGATTATTGTTTGTGCTCTTACTTAATTATTCTTGCTTTCTTAAACTGTTCATGTGCCATGTGTTGTTTGATAATTGTGCTTGCTATATGTCATGAGTGTATTTCGTGATCTGAGAGCGTGCTCAACTAGCCTTATCGAAATTCCGACGACGAAATTTTTCTAAGGAGGGTAGAGATGTCACTCCCCGTTTCCGGAATACGTAAATTTTTGATTTTTCATGTATATGGTATCTGGCACCTGTATCTTTATTGCATTATCCTTTATTTATAACTGGCCATGGCATGGAATAGTATCTCGTCGTGGATTAGTGTGCCACCCCTTGTCCTTGTCTGGTTGTAGGCATGGTTCACTGTTTCGATAATAAGATTTCTGAACCGTGTTGTGGTTAAGATTTTATTTAATTAATTTAATTAGTTGTATCATGTAGCATTTAATATGTCATTAGTCATGTGGTTAAGAGCATGCTTAAGCTTAGGGATTCTTTGAGTTAACCCAACCCCTATATATATTCTCTTCCTCACTCTCTCTCCTCATTCACTCTTTTTATTTCTTTTCCTCCCAACCAATAGGCAAGTACATCTTGCACCAAATGGAGAGATTATTATATTTTTATTTTTTGATTTTTTTTCTTTGATATTATTTGTCTATATTGTTCTTCTTTTCATTCTCTACAAGTTTAGTTCTTGGAATTTTTGATTTTAATGGCTAGTTTGGTGTAGATCTAAGTTTCTAAAACTAGGGTTCTATGGGTTTCCATGGTTTTGATCTATCAAACTTGGTTGTTTTCGAAAACTAATGGTCCTATATTGTAGGAAATTCAATTCTATCCAATTTTGACCTTTGAAAAGTTAGATTTCGACTTGATTTGAGGAAGTTATGGCCAAAACAATTTTGGTCAAACTTCTATGTTCATCTGTCCTGATTCTGGTAGGGACGATGAATAGTGTCTGGCCGCATAAGAATTTCTGGCCGCATGACCATTTCTGGCCGCATGAGCATTTTTGAGCCGCATAAAAATTTCTGGCCGCATGACCATTTCTGGCCGCATGAGCATTTTTTGTGAGCACCCTAAATTTTGGGTTGATTTTTTTTTTTCATTTTATTTTAATTTTCTGATTGAGGGTAATTTTGAAATTTCGTGTTTATAATTATTTTAATAATGATATTTAATTCATGATATGATTTTTGGTGATTTTAAATCATTTTAAAATTATTTAAATCAATGACTTGTGGTTTTGACGTTTTGCTAGTAAAACCCTAGAGACTGTTTGACCTAGAGCCTAACCATGTGATTATGATATTTTAATGTCATTTTTGGCCTAAGGATATTTTTGTATTTGACCTCTTTAAATATTTTGATATTATTTTATTATTTATGATATTGTTTTGGGGTTATTTGAGCCGGGTTCGAATTTCAACTCAATCCGACTTGAAACGGGGACCCGGGGGTAGTTTGACTCTAGTGGGACCCACACACTAGTTAGGCATGGCCCACATGATATTAATTTTAGTTCACATGATAGAAATATTTTAGTTAGAGGTTAGACTAATTATTATGGATAAAATTAGTGTGATTAGAGACTTTAGAATGGCTAATTTAGCCCCAACCAATTAGCCCTTTCCTAATACTCATAGAATAGGTTAGTAGAGGCTTTTGGACTTTTCCTAATAGGACAAAACCACCTTTATGGCCAGCCACAGTAAGGATAGGGTTGAGCCTCCCATTTGTCATTATCCATCTATTTTTCTCTCTCTTGTTCTTCCTAAAATTCCTAGAGAGCAATCCCTAGCAATTTCTCCACAAAATCCTTCCATTTCACCACCAAATCTTCTTCTTTCCTTCTCCATTCTAGCCAAGGAGGAAGCTACCCAAGTTTGGAAGGATTCGGAGCTCGTTCGTGTCCTTTTGGAATCTCTACGTGTCGGTGTCGCTCCGGGAAGGTTTTTCTTCGATTCAATCTACCGGGAGGTATAAATCCCTTCTCCTTTTCATTTCCTCATGCATATAGGTCTATTTTGAACCCATAGGAATGACCCCCATGGTTGTATCTCTATTTGTGTCCATTTTGTGTCCATTTGGAGGTCATAGGAGTGTCCTTTGTGTTGTGGATGTGTTCATGTTACATATATAGATTTATATATATATATATATTGTAATGAGAGTGTATCTATATTTATATATGTAATAAATGGTTCATGATGATTATATAATCAAGTTTTTGAGTGTGGTTCCTCATATTATTATTGCTATTATTGTTGTGGATAATTAGGATATATATTGTGTATTCTTTAGGCTCAAACTATCTAAATCCGTCATGATTTTTATCCACGTTTTTAATTTTAGTCCTAACTTTGAAATGTCATAACTTCTAGCTCAAAGCTCGGTTTAATCTTCCATTTTTTTAAAAGAAGCATATTGAAGTTAGCTTTCCGAAAACATGTATTAATAGGCCTAATTCTTTCTGTAACTTTCTGAAGAATTATTTGAGTGTCAGCTGTACGAAAAACAAACGCGTTCTCGGTGTTTTGCGATTCCGGGAGTTTCCGAAAACGAAAACGCGATCCGTTTAAAGTTTCAAAAAGCTAACACATAGATCTATAGACGGAACCCTGGCAACGAGTGGGTTTATTTTTGATCTCCCACTTTATTGTAAAAATATTCTTTTGAGGCGTTTAGCCGACGAGCACATGTTTAGCTCGATTGTACTTTTATTTACTGTCTGCCTACGGGCTGTAACATGATTAACAAGTCCTAGGGTTGATCATGTATGACTAAACTCTTGCTAGTCCTCACATTTTGTAACGACTAGCTTCATGATCAGCTGAATATGTAATGTTTGGGACGCCTTACTATTGTATATTTAGTGATCATACATCTTGTAACTTTTACTTACTTGCTTGTGATTGAGACAATAGGCTTGTTCATGACCTTAAGAGACTGCTGGCTTGTAGATAAACCCTCATGTATCCTAGACAGCCGTGACCGTATAGCGAGATGGATCCCATTTCATATACGTAGCTGACTATGTCTGCCCCCGCTCTCCAGTATTCTGGTTCTGGGGCGTGACATCTATAACATACTTTAATCATAGAGTTTAATTCATGCTGAGATGGTACAGTATTTATTATTAGTAGGAGTTACTATTCGGCATATGCATTTTGTGCACCCTTGTGTGTAATATAATATTCTATTTGATTTTAACCCATGTTAATGTATATACATTATGTAACTAAATAGAGAGTGCAAGCATGAGTAAATGTTTAAATAAATGATGTATGAGGTGTAAGTATCCTATCTAATGTAAGCATGTATAAGTATGGCTTGTAATGAATATGTAGGTTCCATAGTATGTAATGTATGGTACATATAGTAGTGCAAGAGAATAAATGAATGATGAATGAATACAAGCATGAATGTAATGTAATAATAGATGTAATGTATGCAATATACAAGTTAATGAGATGTAATGTTCTATGTTAACACAAATCCTATATTACCTCATGTACCCCCTTACACTATGTTGACACTATCACACTTGACACATTGTTCACTTACACTTTGACACTCTTTGATATGTATACACTATGTATGCCCATTTAACCCTCACTTGCCCCTTTTCCATGTTCACATACACACACATAGCCTCTTAAATAAGTATTTATGAATATAGTTAACTTAGCTATGTATGTATATTATATATATGTTAGCATATTGTGTTGTAATATATAAGTTTATATAACCATTTGAAATGCCATAATTATAGACCTAATGTTGAATACTAATATATGCATGTTTATATATGTGTAGACATATATAGCTTAAAGTAATAGATTACCTAGTGTATATCCAATGTAAATTCTTGCCTATTTGAGTATTGAATAATTGCATGCTATATAGAGTTGGGTGTATGTTGGCTTGTATAGCCTTGTATTGATGTGTGATTGCTAGGATAGTCTTGGTTAGGCCTAGTAAGACTTACTGGGTTAGGACATGACCTAGTTTGACCTAGTTTGACTAGTGCAGTTGACCAGAGTTGACCAAGGGTTGACTTTGGCCTAGTTTGACCTAGATTCATGTAGAATGCATTGTAGTGCTTTATATTACCCTTCTGGACATGTTGTGACTTGTGCTGTTCTAATTAGGAGCCAGACACCTCTCCTCGGACAGTATATTTACTTTGGACATTCAGACATCAGGCGAGTACATTCTCTGATAGTTCTCTCATTTATTTGTCAATTACTGTACTTCAGTTCTAGTTAGCTGTATGTGATTCTCTGTTACAAACACGTATTTGTATTTCTGAATCCATGTATGCGACACACATACTTACTTGTCTTACCTCTATTATTCGAATCATCATACGAATCACTATTCGAATCACCCTATTCGTATCTTCATATGTTGGTTGGACTTTTATTCGATTGATGTGTCGGACTTTGGATTCATTTGTATTAGATGGGCGGGGAAATACTTGATTAGACATGTGAACATTCCCACTATTCGAACCACCCCCTGTGAATATATTCGAACGATAACCATTCCACACCCGGCCAGGTGTGTGATGTGCCGAATTTACCCATAGCCGTTTACATGTCTAACTAAGTATTTTAAAACACACTTGGAGAATTTATTCGAATCATTATTAGAACATCATGTGAATCACTATTCGTATCACCTTATTCGTATCACCTTATTCGATTCACCTTATTAGAATAATGATTAGAATTACATTCGACTCATCTTATATTAGACTCACATTGGGATTACACTCGACTTATATTGTACCATCTGAACTCATTATGTTACTCTAGTTCAGCTAGATTTTATTTTACAGTCTTTATTGCTATGATTTCTTCTCTTGTTTAGTTACTTACTTTCTTTGTACTTTATCTGTCTCTCCATACCATCATCTGAATATAAACTGTCATATTCATCAATACAACTGTCTATAACTGCTTTATAGTTCTCTGTCATTTACTTGGATTTTCTAGATGAGATGTGCTCGTTCCTGTCCTGACTGGACCTGTTGATAAATTTTACAGATAGCTTGGAGGTTGCCTGCTAGCCTAGAGGAGACACAGTAGAGATTGTATAGATAGTTATTTTAGTTGTCTTGAGTTGTATTTACATGTGGATTACTGTATTTGAGTTTTGAGATGTATTTCTAGGATTATGTATTTTAGACACTTAGACTTCTATCTCCTGTATCCCTTTTGGATTTCATGTTTATCTATCTTTATCATTCTATCTTAGATTGTGATTGAGTTGTACCTCTGTGTTGGCCTCCTTATGGAGAGTATTCATATTATGCTAGTTATAGTTCATGACCTAGAACAGCGTTCTACCGCCGACACTGCGGCGTAGGCTGGGCGTTGTTACATACTCGTACCCTCACAGTGGGTGCGGGTCGTGACACGTTTTTAGTGGTGGCCCATGCAGGTCGAGTTTATGTAGTGGTATTCTAACTTGAGTACCACTACAGCCTGCAGTAGGAATAGGATATATCTTGAAGGTACTCAATCACAGTTAGGAATCCTTGAGAGATTCCCGGAACGACCCTTGAGAATCTTATTTTAACTTCGATTTGAGAACTCTTTTTTCCCTTGATTTGATTTATTTTTACTTACTGTTGTTAAATTTGATTTTGATGGATTATGGTTGAATTTGAGTTGTATTCATTGATTTTGATGAATGATTGTCGAATTTTGAATCTTGATGATAGCTGTTGCATCCGAATTGTATTTTGATGGATTTTTGTTCATTTTGAATTTTGAAGTTCGTTGATAAATTGATTTGATTTATGGGTATACATTGTTGATTTGATTTAATTTTTTTTTGACAAGATGAAATTATATGGACTAGGTCATCTATGTTATGGAATCTAGTCTTCTATAGTCACATTAGCCAGCATGGTGAGGACATATAGTCTGACTCTGGATATATTTCTCGGGTGTGGGAATTTAAGGTTTTCGCAGCCAAGCTAGCGGCACCGCGAAAATGTTAAATACCATGATTCTAGAGGTATGTGCATAAGTCAAGGACTCTGTGATTATCGTAGCCTTGCTTACTAGTATGACGGGAATTTAGAGTACCATAATTTTGGATAGACGCATATGATTATCAGATTGTACCTTAAATATTTTCAAGCATGTTTTCTCTACTTTGATGCAGTCCTTCAAAAAGAATTATTATTTGTTTTGCTTCTAATTATTTAACTTAGGAGTAGCTTGTGTAACTTCTTGCTATGAGTTTCTTCTTAATACAATGAATCGATAATTTTGCTAGACTTTATCTTGGATTTGATATTTAGCTCTAGTTTCAAAATGGTTCCTTCTTTTAGGCAAATAAGCAAACAGCTTTTATCGTTATTTCCTTCTTGCTATTATTCTAGTATTGAATAATAATAATAAAACTGCCTTGATTTCGTCAATCACCTATTTTGCGATCTTGGTAGGAATCTAAATGTTGGTCTTAACGTAGAATTAATTTTTTTTTGGGACATGAGAATATATGAGTATATTTATATAGTGGACACTTGCCTGATACGTATGCATGCTACACTTGATTTTCCACATATCTAAATACATATTAATATGTTGTTAATGTTAAAATTTTCAAAACCCCAATATTTTTGGTTTTCTGCTTTTCCAGTTTAAATTCGTAATTTAAATATAAATTTTATGTTATTAGTTTTGTCTACATAACTGCACATGTATGATATCTACAGAGTTTTAATTTTTAGAGAAATTGGTTAAGTTATGTTAAATTTGTAAAATCTGAGACTGCATTATGTTAATATTATACTGGTTTAAATGTTAGCTTATTTTCAGATTTTGTATGTAAATGCTGAACTAAAACTGGGTTTAACCTTTCAATATTAAGCTATAACCCTGTACAAGGACACACACACACCCTAACTTAGTATACGCTGTCATGTAACCTAACCTTTCCTCTCTATGTTATGATCACATACTTGTATAGATATATATAGAGCTTAGGCATACATGTTATAATATATGTATATACATAACTAAATCTCTACCTCTTATAGATGTTTATGGTTAGCCATGCATGTTATGATTAAATAGGTTGTGTATTGTAGGTTGTTAACCCATATGCCATGAGTAGTGTAACAGGATAGCTCATATACAATTTCATGTATATTTCACATACACCCATACACACACAAACCACATAACATTACATAATGCTAGTTTTTCCTCTCTAACGCTCTCTCTGTATATATATATATATATATATATATATATATATATATATATATATATATATATATATATATATATATATATATATATATATATATATTGTGATTTGGATTTCAATGCAAGTGATTTTCAATTCCTTAATTTTTGAATTTGATTTTCTGTACCCTTTTTCAGATAATTGGTAGTTGCCTTTATTTTGTTTTGATAAGTACCAGTTTCATATAGGATGGTAGACCGCATTACAGTTTTGATGGCTTGTTGTTTCTGTAACTTCTCTAGTTTAGCACCCTAGATTGCTTGTATGTTTTGATACCCTATGACCGTTTCGGTTAGCATGACTAGTATACCTAGATGAGACTTTCACTATCACCGTATGCCATGACCCTGTATGTCGTCCTTTTGATGGTATGATTTATTTAAGTTCTGGGATTTGATTGTGGGGGTTTGACCTATAAGGATTACGAACA
Organism: Iris pallida; assembly: GCA_029216955.1. Lineage (NCBI taxonomy): Eukaryota > Viridiplantae > Streptophyta > Magnoliopsida > Asparagales > Iridaceae > Iris > Iris pallida. The sequence continues at coordinate 2,170,915 of JANAVB010004600.1, forward strand.
TTTTAATTTCGAGGACAAAATTTTTATAAGGTGGGTAGGATGTGAGCACCCTAAATTTTGGGTTGATTTTTTTTTTTTTCATTTTATTTTAATTTTCTGATTGAGGGTAATTTTGAAATTTCGTGTTTATAATTATTTTAATAATGATATTTAATTCATGATATGATTTTTGGTGATTTTAAATCATTTTAAAATTATTTAAATCAATGACTTGTGGTTTTGACGTTTTGCTAGTAAAACCCTAGAGACTGTTTGACCTAGAGCCTAACCATGTGATTATGATATTTTAATGTCATTTTTGGCCTAAGGATATTTTTGCATTTGACCTCTTTAAATATTTTGATATTATTTTATTATTTATGATATTGTTTTGGGGTTATTTGAGCCGGGTTCGAATTTCAACTCAATCCGACTTGAAACGGGGACCCGAGGGTAGTTTGACTCTAGTGGGACCCACACACTAGTTAGACATGGCCCACATGATATTAATTTTAGTTCACATGATAGAAATATTTTAGTTAGAGGTTAGACTAATTATTATGGATAAGATTAGTGTGATTAGAGACTTTAGAATGACTAATTTAGCCCCAACCAATTAGCCCTTTCCTAATACTCATAGAATAGGTTAGTAGGGGCTTTTGGACTTTTCTTAATAGGACAAAACCACCTTTATGGCCAGCCACAATAAGGATAGGGTTGAGCCTCCCATTTGTCATTATCCATCTATTTTTCTCTCTCTTGTTCTTCCCCAAATTCCTAGAGAGCAATCCCTAGCAATTTCTCCACCAAATCCTTCCATTTCACCACCAAATCTTCTTCTTTCCTTCTCCATTCTAGCCAAGGAGGAAGCTACCCAAGTTTGGGAGGATTCGGAGCTCGTTCGTGTCCTTTTGGAATCTCTACGTGTCGGTGTCGCTCCGGGAAGGTTTTTCTTCGATTCGATCTACCGGGAGGTATAAATTCCTTCTCCTTTTCATTTCCTCATGCATATAGGTCTATTTTGAACCCATAGGAATGACCCCCATGGTTGTATCTCCATTTGTGTCCATTTTGTGTCCATTTGGAGGTCATAGGAGTGTCCTTTGTGTTGTGGATGTGTTCATGTTACATATATAGATTTATATATATATATTGTAATGAGAGTGTATCTATATTTATATATGTAATAAATGGTTCATGATGATTATATAATCAAGTTTTTGAGTGTGGTTCCTCATATTATTATTGCTATTATTGTTGTGGATAATTAGGATATATATTGTGTATTCTTTTGGCTCAAACTATCTAAATCCGTCATGATTTTTATCCACGTTTTTAATTTCAGTCCTAACTTTGAAATGTCATAACTTCTAGCTCAAAGCTCGGTTTAATCTCCCGTTTTTTTTAAAAGAAGCGTATTGAAGTTAGCTTTCCGAAAACATGTATTAATAGGCCTAATTCTTTCTGTAACTTTCTGGAGAATTATTTGAGTGTCAGCTGTACGAAAAACAAACGCGTTCTCGGTGTTTTGCGATTCCGGGAGTTTCCGGAAACGAAAACGTGATCCGTTTAAAGTTTCAAAAAGCTAACACATAGATCTATAACATACTTTAATCATAGAGTTTAATTCATGCTGAGATGGTACAGTATTTATTATTAGTAGGAGTTACTATTCGGTATATGCATTTTGTGCACCCTTGTGTGTAATATAATATTCTATTTGATTTTAACCCATGTTAATGTATATACATTATGTAACTAAATAGAGAGTGCAAGCATGAGTAAATGTTTAAATAAATGATGTATGAGGTGTAAGTATCCTATCTAATGTAAGCATGTATAAGTATGGCTTGTAATGAATATGTAGGTTCCATAGTATGTAATGTATGGTACATATAGTAGTGCAAGAGAATAAATGAATGATGAATGAATGCAAGCATGAATGTAATATAATAATAGATGTAATGTATGTAATATACAAGTTAATGAGATTTAATGTTCTATGTTAACACAAATCCTATATTACCTCATGTACCCCCTTACACTATGTTGACACTATCACACTTGACACATTGTTCACTTACACTTTGACACTCTTTGATATGTATACACTATGTATGCCCATTTAACCCTCACTTGCCCCTTTTTCATGTTCACATACACACACATAGCCTCTTAAATAAGTATTTGTGAATATAGTTAACTTAGCTATGTATGTATATAATAACTTAGCTATGTATGTATATTATATATGTTAGCATATTGTGTTGTAATATATAAGTTTATATAACCATTTGAAATGTCATGATTATAGACCTAATGTTGAATACTAATATATGCATGTTTATATATGTGTAGACATATATAGCTTAAAGTAATAGATTACCTAGTGTATATCCAATGTGAATTCTTGCCTATTTGAGTATTGAATAATTGCATGCTATATAGAGTTGGGTGTATGTTGGCTTGTATAGCCTTGTATTGATGTGTGCTTGCTAGGATAGTCTTGGTTAGGCCTAGTAAGACTTACTGGGTTAGGACATGACCTAGTTTGACCTAGTTTGACTAGTGCAGTTGACCAGAGTTGACCAAGGGTTGACTTTGGCCTAGTTTGACCTAGATTCATGTAGAATGCATTGTAGTGCTTTATATTACCCTTCTGGACATGTTGTGAATTGTGTTGTTCTAATTAGGAGCCAGACACCTCTTCTCGGACAGTATATTTACTTTGGACATTCAGACATCAGGCGAGTACATTCTCTGATAGTTCTCTCATTTATTTGTCAATTACTGTACTTTAGTTCTAGTTAGCTGTATGTGATTCTCTGTTACAAACACGTATTTGTATTTCTGAATCCATGTATGCGACACACATACTTACTTGTCTTACCTCTATTATTCGAATCACCATACGAATCACTATTCGAATCACCCTATTCGTATCTTCATATGTTGGTTGGACTTTTATTCGATTGATGTGTCGGACTTTGGATTCATTTGTATTAGATGGGCGGGGGAAATACTTGATTAGACATGTGAACATTTCCACTATTCGAACCACCCCCTGTGAATATATTCGAACGATAGCCATTCCACACCCGGCCAGGTGTGTGATGTGCCGGATTTACCCATAGCCGTTTACATGTCTAACTAAGTATTTTAAAACACACTTGGAGAATTTATTCGAATCATTATTAGAACATCATGTGAATCACTATTCGTATCACCTTATTCGTATCACCTTATTCGATTCACCTTATTAGAATAATGATTAGAATTACATTCGACTCATCTTATATTAGACTCACATTGGGATTACACTCGACTTATATTGTACCATCTGAACTCATTATGTTACTCTAGTTCAGCTAGATTTTATTTTACAGTCTTTATTGCTATGATTTCTTCTCTTGTTTAGTTACTTACTTTCTTTGTACTTTATCTGTCTCTCCATACCATCATCTGAATATAAACTGTCATATTCATCAATACAACTGTCTATAACTGCTTTATAGTTCTCTGTCATTTACTTGGGTTTTCTAGATGAGATGTGCTCGTTCCTGTCCTGACTGGACCTGTTGATAAATTTTACAGATAGCTTGGAGGTTGCCTGCTAGCCTAGAGGAGACACAGTAGAGATTGTATAGATAGTTATTTTAGTTGTCTTGAGTTGTATTTACATGTGGATTACTGTATTTGAGTTTTGAGATGTATTTCTAGGATTATGTATTTTAGACACTTAGACTTCTATCTCCTGTATCCCTTTTGGATTTCATGTTTATCTATCTTTATCATTCTATCTTAGATTGTGATTGAGTTGTACCTCTGTGTTGGCCTCCTTATGGAGAGTATTCATATTATGCTAGTTATAGTTCATGACCTAGAACAGCGTTCTACCGCCGACACTGCGGCGTAGGCTGGGCGTTGTTACATACTCGTACCCTCACAGTGGGTGCGGGTCGTGACATTTTTGGGCCGTATAAGAATTTTTGGCCGCATGACCATTCCTGGCCGTATGAGCATTTTTGAGCCGCATAAGAATTTCTGGCCGCATGACCATTTCTGGCCGCATGAGCATTTTTGAGCCGCATAATAATTTCTGGCCGCATGACCATTTCTAGCCGCATGAGCATTTTTGAGACGCATAAGAATTTCTGGCCGCATGACCATTTCTGGCCGTATGAGCATTTTTGAGCCGCATAAGAATTTCTGGCCGCATGAGCATTTTTGAGCCGCACAAGGCTGATTTTGATTGTTTGATGCTCTTTTTGACTGATTTGTGGCCAGAATTTCTCCAAACTTCCAACATGAAAGTTGTAGATCTTTGTCTTGGCTTCAAGGACCTTCATGTCTCACGTTAACCAGAATTTGCATGTGACTTTTATGTCACGAGGGGTCCACGCGACTTCCTGACTTGACCATGTTTCTGACCTGATTACCTGTATACGTGCTGGTACATGTTCTAAGTGTGTATTGAGATACAATATTAGTATGCACTGCAGTGCCATTTAATGAGTGCACTGAGGTGTGACTCTACATGCTAAGTGATCATTCGTGTTATATGTCAATACATGTGTACCTTCCAGCACAGTCATGGTAATTGGTCAGTAATAGTATCGTGGCATGTTGTTTGTTGTTTGAAGCATTACACTAAGCATGGATCTAGATTGAGCCGATGTGGATTCATACTTAGGGTACACGCACTATAGTACGACATATAGGAGGATGACCATGTGACCACGACATGTAATTCTAATATCGAGATAGGGTTAATCTAAGCAACTTAAATTGGTAGAAGCATTGGAAGGGAACAGAATCTCGAGATCGTACGTCACTGGCCACCCCAGGTCCTGTCCTGACGTGTCGGGTTGGCCGCCACGGATACAGTTTCATCCGCCTATAGTGGATGACTATATCCGACTCCTACGTGCTATGTGTTATATGTTTTAGCACGGTGGCCTTACGGGGGACCGGTGCATAATCAAAGTGCTATGCGTATATGTATATTATATGGTTTGGCTAGCCTTGCTGGAATGCGATACGATCTGAGGATTCCTATATATATTGCATTACTGGTATAATCCAGACAAATCATAGAAAGCCGTAGGATTGATTGGCCGCTTGTAAGCTGACTTGTTTGTGATATGTTTTCTTCTATTAGCAACTGAGGAATATGGACTATCGTGGTGCGTGGTCCAACCCATGTCCTTGTTTGGTTGTTGGGTTGGGCTATTGTGCTGCGATAGGCTATGGACCGAAGTCACGAATCAGAAGCCCTTTTACCTGCCCATGGTTATAGGATATATCTTATTCCGGCACGATATTGGTACCGTTTGTCTTTGTTTGGTTGTAAGGGTGTCATATTGTCTCGATGATATGGTATAAGCCTATAGCTCGTGAATCAGGTCTTATTTAACTCATTGGATTTATCTCACTCTTTTGTGCTTCCTTGTGGTACTTGCTATTCGGGGCCTGACCCCGCTGGTTTTGTTTGGCCAGATCTCGTAGCAGCTCCAGAGGATCCAGCCTTCCACCCGAACAATGGTGCACACCAGGAGTATGGGCGCCAGGGACCATGAGTAGATTTTTTCTTCACTACTCTGATATCTTCTATTTTGTACTTGGCGTTTAGCCACCGGCACCTGTTTAGCCGGCAGTTCTGGACATTAGTTTCCTTTTACATAATTGTAATTAAATCAGACTGCTGTTGACTACGGTTATGTACTATTGACTCTCGGTACTAGCTCATCTTTTTGTAAAAGCTAGGCTCATGAATCATTTTGATGAAGCGTCGGGGACGCCTTACTGCTTTGTCTTATATGATCATTATTTACTGCTTCTTATTTTGATTGATTGAGACATAGATGCTCTGTGGGACCATAGGAGACCTGATTGTAGCATGCACCCCCTAGTCTCTTGACAGCCACGATCGCCGTATGACGTGTATATACCTCATACGCTGGCCTAGTCCGTCTCAGTATTCCAGTACTGGGGCATGACATGCAGACTTTGTCTTCAAGATCTTTGACGACAAATCCATCTGGCTGTTGCATGTAAATCTCTTCGGTCAGCTCCCCATTCAGGAATGCTGTCTTTACATCCATCTGATGTATCACCAACTTATGTATGGCTGCTAGAGCGATTAACATTCTGATGGTGGTCATCCGAGCTACTGGAGCGTACGTGTCAAAGTAGTCTATCCCCTGTTTCTGAGAAAATCCCTTGGCTACCAGCCTGGCCTTGAACTTGTCAATAGTTCCATCTGCCTTCATCTTCTTCTTGAAGATCCATTTACATCCGATGGGCTTTTCTCCTTCAGGTAGATCTACCAACACCCATGTGTTATTGGAGGTGATAGAGTCAAACTCGTCATTCACTGCCTACTTCCAGAAGATAACATCTCTAGTCTTCATCGCTTCATCATAGGTAAGCGGATCTGATTCCAAATGATAGGTGACAAAGTCATCTCCGAAGTCTTTAGGTCTCCTCGCTCGCTTTGCTGACGGCTCTGCGAGTTCTGGTACAAGAGTTATTTCATCAACAACAGCTTCTTCTTGGACTACTGGCCCATATGAGATTTTAGTCTCATTTGCACCTATATCATTTTTTGGAATGTCCGAAAGAACAATGTTTTTGTCTTTTGCAAACTTGTCTTCAAAGTATTCAGCATCGCGAGATTCGATGATATGATTTGACTCAATATCAAGAAATCTCCTAGCATCACTCTTCTCGGTATACCCCAAGAAGATCGCCTTCGTAGTCCTTGTCCCCAGCTTCTGAATCTTCAGATCTGGAAGCTTCACATACGCCAGACACCCCCACACTCGAAGGACATTCAAGTTTGGTCTGACTTTGAACCAGAGTTCATGAGGAGTTACGTCCGAAGTTACATACGGCACTCTATTTAGAATAAAAGTGGCCGTCAATGCAGCTTCTCCCCAGTAGCATTTAGGAAGACCCGCGGTTAGCAGCATTGAGTTCATCATTTCTGTCAACGTTTTGTTCTTCCTCTTCGCTACTCCGTTGGATTGAGGAGAATATGGATCAGTAGTCTCGCATATAATTCCATGTTCTTTGCAGAACGATGCGAAGTCATGAGACCTGTACTCCCCACCTCGATCACTTCTCAATCTCTTGAGTTGTTGTCAAGTCTGTCGTTCAGCTTCGGTCCTGAACTCTCTGAACTTCTCGAAAGCTTCGTATTTAGTCTTGAGCAAGTAGACGAACGCGTATTTTGAGAAGTCGTCGATGAAAGTTATGAAATACTTCATCCCGACCTTCGTGGAGAAATATTTGAAGTCACAGATATCGGAGTGTACTAACTCCAGAAGATCTGTGCTTCGATTGACCCGATGAAAGGGTTTTCTAGTGATCTTCGTCGGAGCACATACTTCACACTTCTCCACCTTAGCCCTACATTTGGAGATAAGTCATAGACTAGACATTTTGTTAATTCTTTTACAATGAACATGCCCCAGTCTATTGTGCCACAACTCAAGAGAATAATCAGAAAATGCAACTGCATTAATGTCATCAAACTGGTTGACAAGCTGAATTTTAAACATTCCTTCGGTTTGATAAGCCTTCTCGAAGTATGTTCCCTTCTTGGATATCACCATCTGACCAGCATTGATATCCATCCTCAAGCCTGCGTTGCAGAGCAGGCTCCCAGAGATCAGGTTCTTGGCAATCACCGAAACATGCTTCACACCTTGAAGCGTCAGAGTGTTCTCAGAAGTGAGTTTCAGCTCCACAGTCCCGATCCCCAGAACTTCAGCTTGGGCCTGGTTTGCCATGACAACTTTCTCATATATTGGCTGGTACGTGACGAACCATTCCTTGCCAGAACAGACATGGCAAGTCGCACCAGTGTCTATCCACCAGTCAGAGTCAACCCCCACAGTTGTGACCTGTGCTATCATAGCAACAATGTTAGAAACCAATGAAACCTTACTAGGCTCACCTTTCTCTGATTGTTTAGGCTTGGATCTGCATTCACTCTTGTAGTGGCCTTTCTTGTCACAATTGTAACAAGTCACGTGGGACTTAGTCTTTTGTTGCTTGAATGAAGGACCTTTCACTTTTAGATTAGTGAAGCCCTTCTTCTTGGGATGAGAAGCCGCCTGCTTCCCCTTGGGATCTCTTGTCTGCACTAGATTGGCTTTAGCCAACTGTTTGGACGGAGTGTCCATCTTCTGTTGGGAACGCATCTCGTCCTCAACATGGATCTCTTGAAGTAGATATCCCAAGCTAATATCTAGCTTCTTTCTGAGCATCCTTGCATAGAAGGTACTCCATCCAGCAGGAAGGTTTGAGACGATCCCTCTAACGACAAACTTGTCGGGAAGGGGCATCTCTTCGTTTTCCAGTTTCTGACGCAGCTTCAGAAATTCCTTCACCTGTGGCAACATGGACTTCTCGTCCTCAAAGAACAATTTGTGATATTTTTCAACCACAAACATCTTGCTCCTGTTCCTGTCTTCTTCATACAGTTTTTCCACAGACTCCCATATGTCTCTGGCAAATTCCTTCTTCGAGTAGGATTCTGCCAGGGAATCCTCCATAGCATTCAGGATGAGAAGCCTGTAGACGCTATTTTTTTTTCTCCATTTGGCCTGGAGTTTGGTAGCCGCATTGATAGCGACAGTAGATCCAGTGTCTGGAACAGAAGGTTCTTCCTCCAACAGAACATGATCAACGTCTTTTAGTTGAAGAGTTAGATAAACCTTTCTCTTCCAGACTTGATAATGCTCTTCATCGAACTTTTCCAACTTGCAGTAGTCCGATTGGACGAGTGAAGCATTAATGTTTTCCATCTATAAGGATCTTGCTTTGAGATTGTTAGTCCCGGGGCTTGATCAAAGATAGTAAAATTGATACAGTCGAGATCTACGATGATACAAAAAACCAAATAGCCAGATTACAATCTGAAGGAGGAAAATAGAGAAGGGAAGATCTCTTGTTCTTCCTTGCAAACGTGTTGCAATTGGGACAGAACGAGTTACAAAAACTAGAGAAAGATGAGATGAAGAACAATTGCTGGGGTGTCAAAACACCGTTGCTCAAAGCAAGATTCGTCCCACACGAATTGCTTCCAGGAACCAGCAAATTGAAGAACTTGTGGAACGCTCGAAGTCACATCTGTTCTGACTCCTCGGATGGACTTGTAATGGCGGCAACAGCTCCCTCTTTCTCTCTCCTGTTCTGACTTATAATTTTTTTTCGTAGTTCCCACAAAGGAGGCCAGAAGAGAGTATATATAGAGAGAGGGTGGAAACCCTAGCCGCCTCTTCAGTTATGGAAAGATTGAATCAAATCCAACAAGATTAATTCAAATCCCACAAAGATAGCAACAAAATTAATTCAAATTCCATAAAAAGTGGATCTGAATTAATCGCATTGAATCAGTCTTTCCATAACTGACTTGTAGTCTGCACAGTCAGCGGAGCCCTCCATGCGACAGCAGCAGCAGCCGCATAACAAAACGCCACATTACGCCTCATGAGCCCAAGTCGCTATGCTTTGGGGCTTAGCTCCAAATGGAATTAATCCAAGAGAATGACAAAAGCATTAATGCTTAATCCTTGGTGCCTTATTCTTACCTTATAGTAAAATTACCCACATGGTTCTCTCCTTAGGCTCACCACCCCATGTGCATCTCTCAACAACACAACCAAGTATATATGTTGAGATAACTCATGGTGCATTTCCGATATGAGACTAAAATTTTACAGGGCATGTTGAGAGCAAGCTCTCTCCATGTAAAGAAAGCACCAACACTTAATTAGTGCAGGATCAACTCGTGATGAGGAGAGTAGAAAATTATATTTAGAATTGAACAAGTATATATGTTGTTGAAATTATTTGCATTGGTTTTTTAATCTTCTTCTTCTTCGTGATCAGCTGATAGATTCTTTCAAGCTGCTTACTGTACGTGTACTCGAAGACTCGATCCTTGAAGGAATACTTCAATGGTGCAATTGACAGTCAATAAATAAAACTCTGATTGAACCATCGCTTGAGAGAAGCTAAGCTAATGAAGCTCCAAGCGTTAATAATTTCTTGGCTTGTATTACGAGTATTGTAAATTTACATGTTAAGCCTTAAGTTTCTTGTGTCAACAAGTTTCATTTG
>JANAVB010004600.1:2187262-2209762 GCA_029216955.1 Iris pallida
GATCACTATAACTGACTCCATTGTGTTCGTCAGAGTTAACTTTATTTTTTTTGTGCTAAAACATGATAAGAGTTGATACATTTATAGGAAGCAAGTCATGACATTCTTTTAGTCCAAAAAAATGTGGGAATAAAATGAGGTATATATATACAATAATAATTAACTACAATTACTTGATATATTTATAGAAGCAACTCATCATATCAGTATACATGACGCGCTAGATCCACAGGTTGGTCGTGCCACGGCCACCAATCCAGATGCAGTCATCGCCCGTCCTTGTGATTGTCAAGGACTATGCATGCACATTTACAAAGATCGATGTCTCTTTTTCTCAGCTTTTCTAATTCCCAGTTATGATGATTCATTTACTTATTCAATAATAATTAACAACATTAAATATTAGCTTAATTGTAACATGATATCCTAACTATTTTTATTTTTCACTTAACTATTAGCTTAATTGTAACATGTGTGGTACCGAACATGTAATGTATGTAGAAAAGGTCGTCCAATCAGTGGTCTGCCATTGTATATGGACTTGTAACTGTCCCCTTATAATAAATCATATATTGTTTGCTTAGTTGATAGGTCCACTTGTGCCGCCCATGCATCAACGTCGAACCGTTGTTGCTTCAGCTGTAGCCAAGTCAGAAGCCCGACCAAGACCCCGAGATGTTGGTCATTCTCATAGCTAAATATTGATGACATCGCGCTAGCTAAGGAAATATGCTACGCATCTGCCATGTTTGATAGCAAGAAAACTGTAGCATATTCCTAAGTGTCACATCAAATACTTGTTGACATATCTATATCATGCTAGGCCTAGTTATCAACTTCATACCTGGAAGAATCATGACCTGCAAATTTGGTTTTTTTTTTTTTTTCTGTTTAATTAATGACATGTATCGTCCCACAAGAAATCAAACCTCCAATATCTCCACAGCCGACCCTGAGCCAGCCCAGTAGGTTGGATTGCCCTTAGCCATAACTATTTTGTTGTCTCTTACTCTTGACTATAGAAAAGGATGTCAAAAAAGTATGACAAACTGAAATCTATAAATATTGAACTGAATCAACTCCAGAAAAAAAAAAAATTTCCGATTGCGGCGATACGGTATTGGCGTGAAGTTCGGATTATGAATTCCTCTCCTGGCCCATGAGCTATCGAGACATTTTAGTAGGAACTCAAAATATGGGGCTTGAAAATTGCTAGTTTAACTGACAGGAAGGAGCCTGTAGAAGCTTATTGGCGGAGAGATGAGGACTTTGGGGTATGGAGGGTTGCCCTAACCAAGGAGGATTGCGCCGACATAGTCCAACTCGAATTACTGTGCAGTACTTGTAATATGATGCAAGAAATTAATACTGTGGGAGCTTAATAGGTTAGCTACTCTCAACCAATGATTAAATTTATAGGAGTTTTAATCGTGCCAATCGTAGAACCACTATTGAAGCACTTCGTAAAGGTTGCGGCGTTCGGGTGGACTGTACAAATGAAAGAATCTATGATCGCAGACCAATGTGAGAAAGGTGCTACAAATTCGAACATCGTACTAGTTCAATTCTAATTTGTAACTCTGATTAATGTTAAATACTTTAGAAAAGTATATCAATCACGAGATGAGCCTGCAATAATTAAGAAAAGAGAATATACGTGACTATGTGAGGCTTTTGCAAGTACGTAATTTTTGATGGCTTCTAAGCTACGTACTTAGAACAACTCCGCCATCCATGTCACGCATGTGCCATGCCCGGGAACCACGTGCAGAGTAAAATGATACAGAAAGAAACCCATATGACATTACTATCTACTAATCCATAATGTTAGGAACACGTAACATTATTAGAAAAAGGCAAAATTACAACTGTACTCTCAACTATCTAAAATGTTCAACTTGATATCCTCAACTTTGATAGATACTAACTTAATAACTCAACTTATAATAATTTTAGGCTTAAGTATTTGATACCCTCAACTATTTCAGTTTTTCAACTTAATACCCTAAACTTTTTACCAACAACTCGATACCCTCAACAATTTTATTTTTTCAACTTAATACCTAAACACAAAAAATCCAAAAAATGCCCCTGGCTTTCTCTTCCCATGCAACCCCTCTCCCCCTCCCATTCCGGTGACCACCTCCCCCCCCCCTCCCTCTCCGGCGACCACCTCCCCTCCCCTCCGGCGATGGTGAGTCGGGAAAGGAGAGGGGCAGCGAGAGAGGGAGGGGGAGGGGGTGCGGGTTGCCGGAGGGTGGAGGGGAGCGGGGGGGAGGGAGAGGGTGCAGGCGGGGCGGCGGAGGGGGAGGTGCAGGCGGGGAGGCGGAGGGGGAGGGTGCAGGCGAGGCGGGGCGGGGGGGGGGGGGGGGGGGGGGGGGGGGGGGGGCGGAGGGGAGAGGGGGGGGGGGGGGGTGGGGGTGGCCTGGAGTAGAAGGGGGGGTGAGTGGTAGTTTTAAAATTGGGTAAGGGCATTATTGTCACGACCCGCACCCTGAAGAGGGCACGAGCACGTGGTTACGTCCAGCCTACGCCGCAGTATCGGCGGTAGAACGCTGTATATAGGGTCTGTAAATGCCTACGACTAACAGTTAAAATATACCTGTACAGTATATACACTCCGAATGGAGGTGACATAACAATACAGTCTCAATCACATAATCAAAACTAGGGTAGATAGCATGAGAAGAGATATGATGGATGAAAGAGTAAATAAGTCCACAGTCTAAATACAAGCCCAGATATATACATCACAGGGTAACAAAATAGAATATAGAACTACAGTCTGATAAGCTAGCTGGATCGCAGTCCAGCCAAACCTAGCTAACCTACACTACTCAGGAAGTACAAAATCTAGTGGCTCCACTATAAGGCCACGATCTAAGGCTACACCATCTGACTCGAGCCCATAATAGGTCGGGCAATCAGCCTCTGAATCATCTGAAAAATATCATAACGGTATCCTGTCAGGAAAATGAGCAAGTACAAACACTAACAGCAGTTCCATGTGAATTGACAAATTCTATAAGAGACAGTATAATGAACTACAAGACAAAGATATACGAAGACTTGGGAACCATTCAGAAGTCGAGTTACAACCCTTAAACCAAAGAAGGACCGGGGTTGTAACTCTTCTCCCGAGCAGAACTTAGTCTCCAATCAAGGTACAATGTAAGGCTTGTAGAGCATGTGAGTAAATGAAATCATAGCATGGTGAGAAGTACAGAAAGTAAACTGAACTGGAATATAAGATACGACAATAAATGTAAAATGTGATTTGAATTATTAGAGCGTTATGTGATCGGCTTGGGAAACATGATCAGGCTTTCCATCCGACCGGCTATGAACAATGGGTACAATAGAACGGTAAGGCCGGTCACCATGGAAAGCTATGAACGATGTAGGGTCAGGCTTTACCCGTCGTGAGGCGAGGGTATAGCTATGAACAATGTATACTGTAGAACCATGTGAGAATTTGATCACACAACCACTAATAACTCCCCATCTCCGAATAGTACAAAGGATCTGGACATGACACGTCATGGCACGTGATTTCGTAAGAGGGTAGCAAATCCTTTTAGAAATCGGTGTCTATACAAGTACAGGGAACAAGACAGGGAGTGTACCCATATACCCAGAAATCCAGGAACAACATCTCATGTCAAGATCCAATGTGTACTAGTCCGTGAGCTATCGTGACCAAGAATCAAGTAAGACACTACGACTGAATCGGATATAGCAGATATCAAGACAATAAAAACTATCAGTGAATGTACTCGCCTGCTGTCCTGAGCTGTATGGTATATCATGCTCAGAGCGGTATCAGAAGACCTAAATATGAGATGCTGCAAGTTAATTTAGGTTTAAACAAGTTTAGATGATTTACAATGAATGATATGCAATCTAGGTCAAACTAGGTCTCACTGAGTCACACTAAGTTGTCAAGTCAATCTAGGTCAATCAAGTTATATCAAGTCAATCTAAGCCTAACCAAGTCAATCCTAGTCATACCAGGCATCACGGGTCAAAACAAGTCGAAGAAAGTCAAACGGGATCAAGAGTTGGCCTACAGTTGATTTGGTCAACTGGTCAACTCTGGTCAACTCTGGTCAACTCTAGGTCAACTCTAGGTCAAACTGGTCAAATGTTGACTAACATTTGATTTTTGGTCAACTGGTCAACTCTAGTTTGGATTTGGTGAAATCTAGACAAAGTGTTGACTCACGGTTGACTTTTGGGTAAAAAGTCAACTCTGGGTCAACCGAGACAAAAATCGCTCAAATATGACATTTGTGGGGTGTACCCAACATGCCACCCAAGTTTCAAGTCAATCCGACTACCCGACTCCGATTCATTCTCAACTCCTATCTCCTCTCATTCTTTCCTATTCTCCTTCCTCATTCTCCTTCCCATTTCCTTCCATTCTCTTCCTCATTCTCCTTCCCATTCTCCTTCTCATTCTCCTTCCTATTCCTTCCTCTCTCCTTCCTATTCTCCTTCCTCATTCTTCCTTCTCATTCTCCTCCTATTCTCCTTCCTCATTCTCCTTCCCATTCTCCTTCTCATTCTCCTTCCTATTTTCCTTCCTATTCTCCTCCCATTCTTCTCTCATTCTCCTTCCTATTCTCCTTCCTATTTCTCCTTCCCATTCTCCTTCATTTCCTTCCTATTCTCCTTCCTCATTCTCCTTCCCATTCTCCTTCTCATTCTCTTCCTATTCCTCCTCATTTTCCTTCCCATTCTCCTTCTCATTCTCCTTCCTATTCTCCTTCCTATTCTGACACATACATATCTATATATATATACAGACACATACAGCATATATATAATACACACTCTCAACACCATACCACTCTCCTTACACACACAAATACACATGTATATATATATATATACCTCTCTAAAAGGATAAATCCATAAATAATCCTTAAACTATATTTCTAGGAAAAATCATAATTTGTGGGCAAATGGAAGAGGATATTCCCTCTCCATTTAATGTGGAAGAACTATATGCAAAGAGAATTAATGGAAAATATGAACATACCTAGATGTAGGTTGGAGGAAGAAGAAGAAGCTTGAGGAGATGAAATGGAAAGGAGAGAGAGAGAGAGTGAGTGACTTAGTGGAGAAGAAAGATTGGGGGGGGGGGGGGGGGGGGGGGGGGCTGCCTATAGGTGGCCGGCCAACATGGTTGGGTGAGGGGCACTTGTAAATTACAAGTTTGCCCCTCCCTAAGCCTAATATTAATTAAATTCCAAATTAGGTTTAGGAAGTTGCTAAAAATAAAAAAATCATAATTAAACTAAATTACTCATGGGAAACTAGTCCAAACTCTTAAACCCTAATTTTTAGTGTGGTGGGCCATGGCTAGCTAACAGGCTAATTACAGCTCAAGTCGAAATTCACCGGGGGTCCCGAATTAACTCGGAATGCGATGAAATTCGAACCCGACTCCTATAATAATTAAATAATATTATTCATGAAATAAAATTCCCAAAATAATATAAAATGGAAGATTACCATTTTACCCCTAACTGGAAAAAGTGAGGGTGACAAGTCTATCCACCTTAAAAAAAGTTCGTCCTCGAAATTAAAACCAAACAATAGTAAAATCTCAAAAGTCCAAGCAGGAATTAATTGACTAAATTTATAAAATTTAAAATTACTCTCAAATATAAGTCTATCCACCTTAAAAGAATCATCCAAAAACTTAAAACGAAGCAACACAGAAAATTCATGCAATTTGATAATCGTATGCGTCTGTCCAATAATCATGATACTCAGAATCTCCGTCATGCCAGTGAGCAAGGCTACGATAATCACAGAGTCCTCAGCTACGGTACATACCTCTAGAATTATGGTATTTAAAATTTTCGCATTGCCGCTAGCTTGGCAGCGAAAACCTTAAATTCCCACATCCTAGGAATACGTCCATAGTCCGACTATATGTCCTCACTCTGCCTTCTAGCATGACCCTAGAGGATTCTAAAATCTCATAATCGAGGTGACCTAGCCCATACGACTTATCTCAGAAAATATCACATCATAGGGACAAAAATTTTATCAAACGATCAAGGAACATATGGAATCGAATTTCAAGACAGTTTATAAGAAGGCAAATGCGGAAAGGAGATCGAAAGATTGGAACCTGCTATCTGCTCTGCTTCTGCCTGTGTGGGCTCAACTGTCATGGCGAAAGCACGCCCTTGCTGGCCTCCTCTAGCCTGCTGCACTCCGTCCTGGCCTGCCTGTCTGGCTGCACGGGCAGCACAGTTCTTCACCTGGTGGTCTGGAGCTCCACAGAATAAACAAACTCCCTGCTTCATCCTACAATCCTCTCGAGTGTGCCCCATCTTCTTACAGAAGGCACACTGGATGGCCTGCCTCTGGCCCTGTCCCTGGTGCTGCTGGGTACGCGTCGGTGCCTGCTGGATCTGCAACAGAGGCTGCTGCTGAAATGGCCTCTGCTGCTGCTGCTGAATGTGGGGGGCGCTTGGCCGGTCC
Source organism: Iris pallida (assembly GCA_029216955.1). Taxonomy (NCBI): domain Eukaryota; kingdom Viridiplantae; phylum Streptophyta; class Magnoliopsida; order Asparagales; family Iridaceae; genus Iris; species Iris pallida. The sequence continues at coordinate 2,193,767 of JANAVB010004600.1, forward strand.
CGCACTGGAACTCGCCCCCATAGTATCTCCGCTCCTCTTCGGCTTGAGGCCGAAGTCCTCCTCTGCGATCTGTGCGTCCATCAGTATCTGATCGAACGTCGCGTCTCGACGACCCGAGGTGCGGGTGCGCACTGCATAAATAAGTCCCCTGCGAAACTTACGAGCCTTCTGCCCCTCATCCTGGATCATACCGGGAGCGAACCTGCTCAGGCGGAAGAACTCAGCTGCATACTCGTCCACCGACGAGTTCCCCTGAACTAGACCCACGAACTGGCCCTCAAATGCTGTAAGAGCCACGTCCGGGAAGAACTTCTCCTTGAAGAGCCTTCGGAAGTTCTCCCAAGTCATCCCTCTCACCGACGCACGAGGATCCGTGCGGTACCATGTCAGCGCAATGTCGAAGAATCGGCTGGCTGCGGCCGAAACCCAAAGCGCTCTAGGAAGCTCTGCCAGCTTCATGCTCCGCTCTACATCCTCTAGCCAATCGTCTGCGTAAAGGATGCCCTCCGTGCCTGTGAAGTCCCTGGAGCTCATCTTCCTGAAGTCCAATACTGTCCCCGGCCTGGACTGCTGCTGGCTCAGCTGCTGGCCGGTAGGGCCCTGCACCGTACCCGGTGCCACTCTCTCTACTGCTGCAAGGGCAAGCTGATGCGAGTTCTCCATACTCTGCCTCAGCATCTCCATCTGTCGTGTGACGCCTCCGACTGGCGCTGCGATGCCTCTGCCTGGGCCCGCTGTGTCTCCATCATCTGCTGAAGGAGAAGGAACATATGATGCGTATCCGTCGGTATCGGTGGTAGTGGCAGCAGTATCTCTGGAAGAACGGCCGTAACCCTCTGGGGTGGAGGTGGTAGACCTCCCTGCGCAACTGCCTGGGTCTCTGGAATAGTAGAATCACTGGAGGCAGTCTCATGAACCTCCTCCTCGACCTGATCAGATCTCTCAGGCAAGCTACTCGATCCAGAGGCCTGCGGATGTGTCTTCGTCATCCTGGAGACGAATTGAAACAAAGAGATCAATATGGCACATGAGTAGATTATCAAAGAAGGACAGTTAATTTAATACAAGGGGAGTAATCATGATAATCAAAAGATCAAAAATTTCCTAGGTGTGATTGAGAAACTCCTATCATATCCTAGGTCCTACGTCCTAATCGCAGGCTCGTAATTAGTACTCTAAGTCGAGCACCATTACGAGATCGCACTAATTGCGATACTGTACCTGTGTGGGCTACCACAAAAACGTGTCACGACCCGCACCCTGAAGAGGGGCACGAGCACGTGGTTACGTCCAGCCTACGCCGCAGTATCGGCGGTAGAACGCTGTATATAGGGTCTGTAAATGCCTACGACTAACAGTTAAAATATACCTGTACAGTATATACACTCCGAATGGAGGTGACATAACAATACAGTCTCAATCACATAATCAAAACTAGGGTAGATAGCATGAGAAGAGATATGATGGATGAAAGAGTAAATAAGTCCACAGTCTAAATACAAGCCCAGATATATACATCACAGGGTAACAAAATAGAATATAGAACTACAGTCTGATAGCTAGCTGGATCGCAGTCCAGCCAAACCTAGCTAACCTACACTACTCAGGAAGTACAAAATCTGGTGGCTCCACTATAAGGCCACGATCTAAGGCTACACCATCTGACTCGAGCCCATAATAGGTCGGGCAATCAGCCTCTGAATCATCTGAAAAATATCATAACGGTATCCTGTCAGGAAAATGAGCAAGTACAAACACTAACAGCAGTTCCATGTGAATTGACAAATTCTATAAGAGACAGTATAATGAACTACAAGACAAAGATATACGAAGACTTGGGAACCATTCAGAAGTCGAGTTACAACCCTTAAACCAAACAAGGACCGGGGTTGTAACTCTTCTCCCGAACAGAACTTAGTCTCCAATCAAGGTACAATGTAAGGCTTGTAGAGCATGTGAGTAAATGAAATCATAGCATGGTGAGAAGTACAGAAAGTAAACTGAACTGGAATATAAGATACGACAATAAATGTAAAATATGATTTGAATTATTAGAGCGTTATGTGATCGGCTTGGGAAACATGATCAGGCTTTCCATCCGACCGGCTATGAACAATGGGTACAATAGAACGGTAAAGCCGGTCACCATGGAAAGCTATGAACGATGTAGGGTCAGGCTTTACCCGTCGTGAGGCGAGGGTATAGCTATGAACAATGTATACTGTAGAACCATGTGGGAATTTGATCACACAACCACTAATAACTCCCCATCCCCGAATAGTATAAAGGATCTGGACATGACACGTCATGGCACGTGATTTCGTAAGAGGGTAGCAAATCCTTTTAGAAATCGGTGTCTATACAGTACAGGGAACAAGACAGGGAGTGTACCATATACCCAGAAATCCAGGAACAACATCTCATGTCAAGATCCAATGTGTACTAGTCCGTGAGCTATCGTGACCAAGAATCAAGTAAGACACTACGACTGAATCGGATATAGCAGATATCAAGACAATGAAAACTATCAGTGAATGTACTCGCCTGCTGTCCTGAGCTGTATGGTATATCAATGCTCAAAGCGGTATTAGAAGACCTAAATATGAGATACTGTAAGTTAATTTAGGTTTAAACAAGTTTAGGAATGATTTACAATGAATGATATGCAATCTAGGTCAAACTAGGTCTCACTGAGTCACACTAAGTCTTGTCAAGTCAATCTAGGTCAAATCAAGTTATATCAAGTCAAATCTAAGCCTAACCAAGTCAATCCTAGGTCATACCAGGCATCACGGGTCAAAACAAGTCGAAGAAAGTCAAACGGGATCAAGAGTTGGCCTACAGTTGACTTTCGGTCAACTGGTCAACTCTGGTCAACTCTGGTCAACTCTAGGTCAACTCTAGGTCAAACTGGTCAAATGTTGACTAACAGTTGATTTTTGGTCAACTGGTCAACTCTAGTTTGGATTTGGTGAAATCTAGACAAAGTGTTGACTCACGATTGACTTTTGGGTAAAAAGTCAACTCTGGGTCAACCGAGCCAAAAATCGGCTCAAATATGACATTTGTGGGGTGTACCAACATGCCACCTAAGTTTCAAGTCAATCCGACTACCCGAACTCCGATTCATTCTCAAACTCCTATTCTCCTTCTCATTCTCTTCCTATCTCCTTCCTCATTCTCCTTCCCATTCTCCTTCCTATTCTCCTTCCTCATTCTCCTTCCCATTCTCCTTCCTATTCTCCTTCCTCATTCTCCTTCCTCTTCTCCTTCCTATTCTCCTTCCTCATTCTCCTTCCTATTCTCCTTCCTCATTCTCCTTCCCATTCTCCTTCTCATTCTCCTTCCTATTCTCCTTCCTAGTCTCCTTCCTCATTCTCCTTCCCATTCTCCTTCTCATTCTCCTTCCTATTCTCCTTCCCATTCTCCTTCTCATTCTCCTTCCTATTCTCCTTCCTATTCTGACACATACATATCTATATATATACAGACACATACACGCATATATATAAATACACACTCTCAACACCACTACCACTCTCCTCTACACACACAAATACACATGTATATATATATATACCTCTCTAAAAAGGATAAATCCATAAATAATCCTTAAACTATATTTCTAGGAAAAATCTACAAATTTGTAGGCAAATGGAAGAGGATATTCCCCTCTTCATTTAATGTGGAAGAACTATATGCAAAAGAGAATTAATGGAGAAAATATGAACATACCTAGATGTAGGTTGGAGGAAGAAGAAGAAGCTTGAGGAGGAAAATGAAATTGGAAGAGAGAGAGAGTGAGTGACTTAGTGGAGAAGAAAGATTGGGGGGGGGGGGGGGGCTGCCTATAGGTGGCCGGCCAACATGGTTGGGTGAGGGGCACTTGTAAATTACAAGTTTGCCCCTCCCTAAGCCTAATATTAATTAAATTCCAAATTAGGTTTAGGAAGTTGCTAAAAATAAATAAAAATCATAATTAAACTAAATTACTCATGGGAAACTAGTCCAAACTCTTAAACCCTAATTTTTAGTGTGGTGGGCCATGGCTAGCTAACAGGCTAATTACAGCTCAAGTCGAAATTCACCGGGGTCCCGAATTAACTCGGAATGCGATGAAATTCGAACCCGACTCCTATAATAATTAAATAATATTATTCATGAAATAAAATTCCCAAAATAATATAAAATGGAAGATTACCATTTTACCCCTAACTGGAAAAAGTGAGTGTGACAATTATTGTCCAAAAAATTATCTGGGTATCAAGTTGTTACAAAAAAAAGTTTAGGGTATCAACTTGAAAAAGCGTAATAGTTGAGGGTATCAAGTAGCAATTAAGCCATAATTTTATATTGATACACAAAATTTTAAAAAGGACAAAATTATCCCTCCCTCCTCCTTCCTCGCGAGCCCCCCTCCCCTCCGGCGCCGCCCCCGTGCACCCCTTCCCGTGGCCATGGCCCCGTGCCCCCCCCCCACCCCCCCCCCCCCCCCCCCGTCCGCCTCCGGCTGCTTCCCAAGCGCACGATCCCGCCGCCTAGCGCAACTCCGGGCAGGCCAACGCGGGGTGGGGGGAGGGGAGTTCGCGAGCCGGAGGGGGAGGGGAGGTCGCCGACGGGAGGGAGGGGGGTGTCACGACCCGCACCCGGATATACGAATACGGATACGTGGGCCACGCCCAGCCTATGCCGCAGTATCGGCGGTAGAACGCTGTCAAGTATACTATACTAACTACAACATCTAAGAATCCATAACTAGAAATGTACTCATGTCACATCACGAAAACTAAGGAAGATAAGACAAGAATTAATAGCAATATCACTAGAACAACTAGAATCTATAATGATCATAAGACAGGAAAATAAAGAAGGAACAAAAAGACTAACTAAAGATATCTACCAGGCAACTCATAGAGAAGAATAGTGGGAACCACCTCAGCTAGCATCAACATCTGTAATATTTTCATAACGTATCCAGTCAGGAGCGGAACGAGTACAATACATCTCACACAGTTCATATCATGTTGGAAAATGTAAAGCATGCATAGAGTAAGATACATGGACTGTAAAGAATATATGTAAAAACGAGAGAGATTTGATAACTGGAAATATCTATATATATGATAAGTAAGAACTGTAGGTAACCTGTGATTTAGAGCATGATATGGTTATATAAACGGGTTTAGGACATATACAAGATTTCACAAGATTTCACAAGAATTTGTACAAGATGGGATTTGATCACATAACCATTTCCTACTCACCCTCCCCAATCAATACACAAGGATCCAGTCAAGTTACGTTACCTTATACAAGAGGTTTTTATCATGTTTGCTCACGTGATCATGAGAGTACAAGATTGCACAAGAGTATACATGAAAGCGGTGTACATGAAATACAAGATGTTCGTGAAAAGCACATGACAACTGTATCTGATGCACCCCGAGGGAGATAACATCGCATGACAAGATCCATATAGTACCAATCCGTGATAATGACGTGACAGCATCATGTAAAGTAATCTAAAGCAAGAATATAAGTCCTAACAAGTATGAAAAGATCAGAGAATGTACTCGTCTGCGGTCCTGAGCTGTTAAATGGGGTCGATGCTCAGAGTGATGCCACAGACCTAAAGATAAGATATATATAAGCTAATTAGGGTTCAACAGTGTTAGGCTTGATTCTATAGTATAAGCTACGCAATCTAGGTCAGACTCAGTCAACTAAGTCAAGCTAGGTCACACTGAGTCACACTAGGTCAAACTGGGTCAAACTGGGTCAATGGTTGACTTACAGTTGACTTTTAGTCAACTGGTCAACTCTAGGTCAAACTAGGCTAATGTTGACTCTACTTTGACGTTCAGTCAAAGTAGTCAACCATGGTCAAACTGGGTCAAAGCTAGTCTCTATAAACATTCACAGGGTCAATTTATGAATTTCAGTGATTTAGAAATCACTGAAATCGACGGGTCTCTAAAACAACCAAAAGGAAAAAATATTATAATAATAGGGTGGAAAACCTACAGATGTTGTCGGATGGTGAAACAACCATTACCAACGTGTCCAGAATGGTCAAAATAGCTAGAATTGCCTGTCCAAAAGTCCAATTTGGACACAGGGGCAAAACGGTAATTTTGGGCCAAAATGATGTCCGCCATTGGACACACTTTGCACCGAAAAATGTATCAAAATAAAAGTGCACAAAATTTAACAAATTATATGTCCACGAATCCAGAATGACGATACGAACCCAACGGTATATCCAGAATTGGATTCCGTTGACCCGATCTCAAATTGGTCCGTTGACCAGGACATTGGAAACCGATTTGTACGGAAAAGCGTGTCGGAGCCAATGTCCTCAAAACTCAGCAAATTATATGTCAACGAGTCCAGAATGATGATACGAACTCAACGGTATATCCGGAATTGGATTCCGATGAGCCGAACTCAAAATGACCCGTTGACCCAGAAAGTGGGACCCGCTTTGCACCGAAATGCGTGCCAGGGCTCACATTCTCCAAATCAAGCAAACTTTATATGAAACATGCCAGAACGACGCCACGAGTCTACTGGTGGTGTCAGAAATTGAATCCGGAGTCCCGGGTTCAAAAATAGAATTTTACAAGTGCAACACTAAGAATTCGAACGGCCAACTTTGGCGTCGAATTCGACCGACCTAACAAGCTCAAACTGAAATGAAATTTAAAGGGGACAGGAAGAGGGTTATACCAGCTATACACCGGAACTGACGGCGCACAAAACGGAGCTGCGACGGAGGAGATACGAGTCGACGAAGTCGGCTCCACAAAACTGTCCAAAATAGTTCAAATTAAAATGTCAACTTGGTGGCCAGTTTTGAGGTATCAAACGACATAATTAACGGACAAAAATTGACAGGAAGGTAATTGGCGCGCGCGCCGACGGAAACCCGTGCCAAACGCACGAAACGTCTAGGCGGCGCGTCCCGAAGGACGATGGTCGCCACGGGAAGGTGCGCCCGGGCCAGGGGTGGCCGACCACGGCAACGGCGGCCGACGGCAGCGCCGTGCGGCGGCGCGGCGGCGCGCGACGGCGGCCCGCGTGCGCGCGCACAGTGCGCTGCGGCTGCTGCTGCTGCTGCTGTGGTAGCGGGCGCGGTGGCGGCGGCCAGGCACGGCGAGGGGGGGTGGTTCGCATGATGGTGGTGGTGGTGGTGGTGTTTGGGAATGGTGTTGGTGATGAAGGTGGTGATGGTGTGGGAATGTTGTTGTTGGTGATGGAGTGATGATGAAAAATGGAGAAGGAGGGGGAGAAGGAGGAGGAGGATGGGCTGGTGGTCGGCCAAGGCATGGGGGGGGCTGTCGGTTGAGTGTAGGGAGGAGAGAGAGAGTGTGAGTTGTGAGAAAGAGAGAGAGATGTATGTGTGGGTGTATGTAAAATAAGAGGGAGAGAGAGAAAAGAGATATTATAGGAAGAGAGAGAAAGTAGAGAGAGGGAGTGGGGGGGGGGTCTTTCCTGTACGGGTAGGGAGAGTTGTGATGGTGATGGGGAGAGGGGGGTGTTTGTGTATATAAATATATAAAGAGTGTGAGAGAGATAGATATGTGTGTGTTAGTATATAAATAATATAGAAAGTGAGAGAGAGAGTATAAGATATTTAGAGAGAGAGAGGGGAGAGAAAAATAGAGAGAGGGGAGGTCGGCTGATGGTGTAGGGAGGGGGGGGGATTTCTAGTGTGTGTGTACATGAGTGAGAGGAGAGATGTAACACATGTATACATGTAGGTATATATATATAGAGAGAGAGAGGAAGAGATAATAATATAAAATAAAGAATTATATTTTGGAGTAGGCAAAAATGGGAAAACACCAGTGGGGTGTATGGGCAGTCATGACAGGGCCCACACTAAACTGGGTTGGGCGTTGGGCCAAGTTTGGACAAGTCCGGGACCAATATTTAATTAAAAATAATAAATTTAAATTAATTAATTCATGGATGAATTGGGGGCACAATAGAGATCAATTTGATAGCGCGCAAGTGGCACGTGCATAGTAGACTTAAAACAGGCCAGGGCTATATATTGGGTCGACTGGATTGGATCGATGTCGGGCCCGGAAATTAAGTTGGAAATTAAATCACGAATTACGGCAGACGATAAATTGGTCTAAATTGACCTGAAGTTGCGCGAATGAAATGGAGCACAAGAGAACAAGTTCGAGTGGGACACGATATATCAACATGAAGATAATCTCGTCTACTACAAACTCCAAGAAGGAAGTTTCCAGAGACTGGCATCCCTGATGCTCTAGAAATCCAAGTCACGGTAAAGAGCATTAAATCAAAATTAATAATATCGAAATTAATTATATAGAAATGAATTATTGAAAATAATTCATTAGAAAATTCGAAAAAATAATTCGAAAAATTCAGGGGGCTTACAGGGGGGGAGGGGGGGTGTTTGGGTGGAGTGGGGGGGAAGGTTGCCGGCGTGGGGGAGGAGGTCGTCGGCCGGAGGCATGAGGGGGGGGGGAAGTTCGCCGACAGGAGAGGAGGGGTGGGAGGGGGGGGGGGACGGTGGGGGGGGGGGAGGTCGTCGACCTGGAGCAGGAGGCGGGGGGGGGGGGAGCGTTGGAGGGGAGGGACAATTTTGTCAAAAAAAAATCAGGGTATCAAGTTAGTACCTATCAAAGTTGAAGGTATCAAGTTGAAAAACTGAAATAGTTGAGGGTATTAAGTTGTAATTTAGCCTTGGAAAAAAAACATATGCATATTTTTTCAGCTTCATTACGTACTTCACAAGCTACGGCCAGTTGCATACATGCAACCATTCCTTCATGTCTTCCTCTCATGGCAGGCCTGCCCCTCCAGTCCACGTAACCAATGTTGTAAAAATCGGACCGGACCGACGGTTGGACCGGGTCCAACCGATTTAAGCCAAAAAAATCGGTCCGGTTCGACTAAAACCGGGTCTTTTAAATAACCGTCGGTTTTTTGTCAAGACCGGGTTCAACCGGTGAACCGGCCGAACCGGTTCACAATTGAACCGGCCAATTTTAGTTATTTTTTCATTGTAAAAAAATTTAAAATAAATTATTATGAGAAATTTGGACCATTTGATTCTTTATTTGGTTTTAATCGACCTTATAGTTGTAAAATTAAACCGAACTAATATACTTATGATCAAATCAAACTAAACCAAGAAGTAAATATGGATATTTTACCTATTTGAACCAAACTAAACCAAGTCTATTGAACTCCAATTGAATCCGGTTGAACCACGGTTGAACTCCGGTCCGACCTATACCAAAAAAATTCGGTTCGATCATCGGTCCGATTTTTAAAACATTGCACGTAACCCACCCACACCTCCTCTTCCTACAACAAATAACGATTTGCCAAAATTAGTACCCACTGCGTGTACAAAGAGATGAACTAATATCGAACTCAATCATCAGAACTGGGAATTAGAAAAGCTGAGAAAAAGGGTCATGGATCTTTATAAGTGGCCTCACGCCAATCAATAGCGAGTTGTACCAACAGCTCCCAAGGGGTACACTGTGCAAGGTGTCAGAATAACGACCCCCGGTAATAGCCAGAACGCTGATGCATTTACGTTGAGATGTCCACCGGAGTCACAATCACAGGGACGGGCGATGAATATTGTATCTCAATTGGCCATGGCACGACCAACCTCTGGATGGATGGAGCGCATCATGTCCACATGACATCATGACTTGCTTCTATAAATATATCAAGTACTTGTAGTTAATTATTATTATATACCTCATTTTATTTCCACATTTCATGGGCTAAAAAGGATGTCATGACTTGCTTCCTATAAATTGCTTCCTATAAATGTATCAACTATCATGTTTTAGGAACAAAAAATACCTTCACTTAATTACTATCATGTTTTAGGAACCCAGCACTTCCTCACTCTACCACTACTTATTCTCACTTAGCATTTGCTGATGATCTTTTTATATTTGGTAAATGTTCCCTCCACAATATCAGTCAGGTTAAAGGCATTCTTCAAACCTTTGAAAATTGGTCTGGCCAAAGAATCAACTTTGAGAAATCATCCATATTCTTCTCTAACAAAACTGATAGTATCATGCGCCACCTTTACCTCAGTCTCCTGGGTGTTAATCCTATGAAACAATCTAATAAATATCTTGGACATTACCTTCTCCAATCAAAAAACAGAGCTACCACCTTCTCCCATCTACTTCAAACCAACAATTCAAGACTCCAAGGTTGGAAAGAAAAATGTCTCTCCCATGCAGGGTGTACAGTTCTTATTAAATCTACTCTTGCATCTATCCCTGCCTATTACCTTTTATCCTATCATATCCCAAAGAAGGTGACTAGTAATCTGATTAAAGTTCAACGAGATTTTGGTGGGGTTCAGTCGACAAAAGAAAGATCCACTTCACAGCTTGGTCAGTGTTGACAAAACCAAAATTCCAAGGGGGACTGGGTATCCGAGATCCTAACATTACAAATTTATCCCTAGTTCTTACACAGACTTGGAGATTCCTGACTGAAGCTAATCCAGTTTGGCCCACTCTATTGAAGGAAAAATACCTTCACTTAACTGCTTTCTGGTCTGCAAGCCCTTCCTCAACATCTTCATGTATTTGGTTGAGTATTCTTCGTAGTAGAGAGTTCCTTATTGGTAACACTATCTGGTCAGTAGGAGATGGAACCAATATCAGCATCTGGAGTGAGCCTTGGGTTCCATCTTTGGAAAATTTTCAAGTACTGGGTTATGCTTTTGCTAATAGATGGGTGAACAATGTCAGTGATCTCATAAACAGGGATACTTTCAGTTGGTGAGTTCATCTTCTCTATATGCTATTTCCTCCTCTAGAAGCTGAAGCTATTATGAAAATTCCCCTCTCTTCTAACTGCAAGCAAGATCGGTTAATGTGGATCCATACTTCTGATGGTGTCTTGACAACTAAATCAGCCTACCGAGTAATTCATGATAAGCTATCACAGGACCAGAGTATCCCCAACAATCGGTTATTCAAGGAATGGTGCAGGCTTTGGTCTCTTAATCACATATGTCCAAGAGTACTATTATTCATTTGGAGAGCCATCACTAATTCTCTCCCTACAAATGCTAACATCAATAGAAGGCTCCGTCACATTGATGAAATCTGTCCACTATGTCAGGTACATCCCGAAACTCATGACCATCTAATCCTACATTGTCCACTTTCAGGTGCATCGTGGCAATATCAACCTCTGCTAGCCCAACATATTCAAAACTCCACAACTGTTCAAACACTTGTTAATGATCTGCTAAAGGAAGGGGATCTTGAAAAAGTGACTAATTGTTTCTACCATACGTGGTTCATATGGAAACATCGAAACAAGACAATATTTGATCATCGCCCAATCAACGGCAGATCCATTCATGAAGAGGCTACTAGCTTAAGGAAGAGATACGAGCTTTCAAACAATGAATCTACCAGCTTTGAAGGGTCTCAAGACAACATCCATAACCGGGCATGTTGGAAACCACCGAGCTCATCTACATGGAAGATCAACTTCGATGGGGCTTATGTGGATGGAAAGATGTCTGCTGCTGCTATCCTACGTGCATCCAATGGTTCTTTCATAAAAGCTCTATCCAAAGCTGAAGAAGGTGGCAGCCCTTTGGAATCTGAAGCTCTGGGCATCCGTCTGGCAATGGACTTATGTACCTCTACACACCTTAATCATATTACTATTGAAGGTGACTGTAAAGCTATCATTGACTCTATCAATACCAAAGGAGCAGTACCACTATGGAGAGTTTGACACACCATTGAAGACGCAAGATTCACTACACTATCTGGCCGTGACATTTGCTTCTCCTACATTAGAAGAAGTGCTAATATATGTGCACATATACTTGCGACTGATTCTCTTGTTAATTCTCATTCAAATATGATATCTTCGTATGAAGATACTCCTCATTGTATTTAACTCATATCCACCATGATATGAGTTCTGTTTCCAGTTAATGGTTAATGAAGTGTTATTTCAAAAAAAAAAAAAAGTTCTCTGACTTTCTTGGTACGGATATGTTCTTTTGTCCGTGGGGGGTGACCGCCTGCCTGCCCGCACGCTGACGTGTCACCCCACTGCAACCCCCCCTCCCCCCCCAACTCCCCTGCCCCTCCCCCCCGCCCCTCCTCCAATGAAACATCGACACGTGGTCCGTGGGCCAAGGCTGCAGTCCAAGTCCGCGGGAATCATAGCACTGCCATTCTTGGTATCATAGCTATGAAAAGATGATGTCATGACTAGCTACTATAAATGTATGATGTCTTCTCGAGTTTTTGGAATATCAAAAAATTTAAAGTTCACTGTAACTTTCAAGGTACCGGAGGTATAAACTTTGAAGACTAATCTAAAGCAATTTTTTTTTTTCTCCTTCCCCTTTTAGCCTCGCAAAATACTTTGGTAGTAGCATCGCTGTAAGCCGACATCTTAGCTTTGTAGAAGGTAGTTTTGCAGGAATGAGCCAATGCTGTATGCAGAGGTCATGAGCCAATACTATATGTAGAGGTCATGCATGCATATATGCCAATTAATTACCAAACTGTTGCATGTATATATCAGCTGCGGGAATTCTGCAACAAGGCACATGAATGGAATGGATATGAAGATGAAGTATTTAAATGATTGACTGATCCTGAAACAAGGCCCTTGCAACATTGAGCCAATGCTATAACTCAGTGAAAGGAAGCTTCAATTGGGGATGTGGACAGAATATATGTGGACTTTTGGCAACAAGTTGAGATATGGTAAAAAACAAAATTAAAATATTCTTAACATATGAATGTGACAAAAAATAAAATAAAATAAAGACAATTCCATGCTATTATGTCTATACTGTATTATAGTTATATGTTCAAAATAAAGACAGTTAGAAATGAGAAACTGCCATGGATTTGCATACATTATTTCTCTTCTGCTCCTTTTGTGCCTCTACTAATAATAGCATGAGTTGGAAGTATACCAAAAAATATAATCATTCATATCAATTCTGATAATAACAATACAGATTCAGAAAATATGAGGCCACATGCCTGATCACTACCACCAGACTAGGGGTGGTAATTATGTCGAACGCTCCTACCAGAAATCGGTCTCCTAACCATTTGACCACATGCCTGACCACTACCACTAGGCTCTTGGTCATCAACTCTCTCTCTCTCTCTCTCTCTCTCTCTCACACACACACACACACACATGTTAAACTATATTTAAAATATATTTAATATTTAAACTATATTTAAAATAACTACATGTTAATTTTTAATTAAAATATATTAAAATTTTAAAGTATATTTAAACTAACTACATGGTATTGTCTAAACATATCTCCAAAGTTATAATTTTATTTTTTTAACAATTTTTTATGCACGTACATTGCTGGTCAATATATTCTTATTGCATACTGAAGGAAAGTGTCAAAAAATAGGCCCATGACATTTTTTGACCATATATATGGTAATCCTATATAAGATTGGATTTGACCATATATATGGTAATCCTATAATGATTGAATTTCTATTATATTTAAGTCTACATAGGATTAGATTTTCAATATATAATCCTACATAAGATTGGATTTTAAGCCTACATAGGATGTGATTTCTATGGTATATAAAGGGTCTAAAGGTTCTCCACAATTGACACCCTCCAAGAGTACTCAATGTAAGTTGTTGAATAAGTTCAACACAAGACATCTCATTGTGCTCAAGTTGTTGAATAAGTTCAACACAAGAGAGCTAAAGTTGTTGAATAAGTTCAACACAAAAATTTGAGAGATTTTTTTTTTCTATCTTTGTGATAGAGATCGAGTTCTTGAGTGTAAGGAGAGAAGTGTTGAGAGCTATTGTAATTTCTTTTCTTTTTCATAGTGGAACTAAATCACCCTCGTTTGTGGAAGTAGGCATTTTGGCTGAACAACATAAAACATTGTCTTTGTGGTTAAATTTTTTCTGAGTTTCTTGGATTTATTTTCGCTGTGCCACAACACATACGCATGACGTAACTAGAAAAAATGCCACGCATCACCAAGTTTGATAACAAGGATATAGTTGAGTATTCTAAGTATCAAATGAGATATACGTTGACACGAAAAATATTTCGTTAACATATATTACAATATCGTTAACATATATTACAATACGTGCAGGGACAGAGCCACGCTAAGGTAGGCTCCAGCTACCCCCTTCCTTAAAAAAGGGTTTTTGTCTTTCATTTTATATGTTTTTTTAGTTTTTTTTTTTTTTGTTTCATATGAGTCTAGCAACGTATCAGTCCACCACAGCCTAACCTAATATATGGTTGAATTTTTAGTTCCGCTAGTGATTAGGTGTAACACAATTCAAGTAATTATTAACGTTTGGAGCTTCGATAGGTTAGCTTCTCTCAACCGATGGTTCAATCAGAGTTTTACTCATGTCAATTGCACCATTGAAGTATAAAAGTATTCCTTCAAGGATCGAGTGTTCGAGTACACGTACAGTAAGCAGCTTGAATGAATCTATCAGCTGATCACGAAGAAGAAGATTAAAAAACCAATGCAAATAATTTCAACAACATATATACTTGTCGATCAATTCTAAATTTAACTTTCTACTCTCTTCTTCATCACGAGATGATCCTGCACTAATTAAGAATAGAATTATGATTCAAACAGTATAATATAATGGAAGTCAAAGGAGAGAAATGAAGTGAATGAATATATGCGGTTCTTGCAAGTTGTTGATATTGGCTTCTTATGTGCAACTACTTTGCTACGTACGTACCCATGCATGCATGTGCCATCCTCAGGATCCACGTGCTGAGTAAAATGATAAAGAAACCCATAGTCCCTGTCAACTGGCTCCCTAAACTTAAGATTCATATACAAATATTAGGAAATACGTAAATAACGTACTTGACAAGTCACCCATTGGGATCCAGCAGAAATGCTATAAATAGCTGCCAAAACTTACAAGTTGATCACCACCACCTTCCCCCCAAAAATCTGTCTACATCTCCGTTTTAGTATATTACTATATTCTATCGACCATGGCAATGATCTCTACTCTCCTACCACTACTACTGCTCATCACCCACTTCTTCTCGTTAACCATGGCGGTCTACGACATCACAGCCTTCGGCGCCAAGGCCGACGGGCGAACCGACTCGGCGCAGCCATTCCTCAAGGCTTGGAATGCTGCATGCGGCTCGTCGGGCCAGACAACCGTGTACGTGCCTGCTGGCTCGTTCTTAGTCGGGCAGGTTACGTTTACCGGCCCGTGTAAAAGTAGCAAGATCGGTGTGCAGATCGGCGGAACCCTCGTAGCTCCGACCAGCTACAATGCTCTCGGAAGCACGGGAAATTGGATTTTGTTTGATCATGTCGACGGTGTCTCGGTCTATGGTGGAACGATTGATGGGCGGGGGACTTCGCTTTGGTCTTGCAAGGCTAACGGAAACAACTGCCCCGATGGTGCCACGGTACGTAATTAAGCTCATTTTACTAATAAATTTAGTCGGTCTAAACAATATACATTGTTAGTCCACAACTTGCATAACATTTAAACTAATCACAACTATTTGATGTAGCCTACTAACTAATGCGAACATTTTGTTTATCATTAATTATGTGCATATACAGTCATTGACCTTCCAAGGCTCCAAGAACATCTTAATAAGCAGTCTCACGTCGATCAATAGCAAGTTGTACCATATCGTGATCGACAACTGCCAAGGGGTGAGGGTGCAAGGTGTCAGAATTATGGCCCCTGGTAACAGCCCGAACACCGATGGCATTCACGTCGAGATGTCCACCGGTGTGACCATCACAGGGACAGGAATCAAGACGGGCGACGATTGCATTTCTATCGGCCCCGGCACGACCAACCTCTGGATCGAGCGCGTCACATGCGGACCAGGACATGGAATCAGGTTAGACCACGGACCACAAGTAACTAGCTAGGTCGCTTAATTAATTGAGCT
>JANAVB010004600.1:2214762-2279762 GCA_029216955.1 Iris pallida
TATCCATCACATCACAGGCGAGTACATTCTCTGATAACTTTTTCAATTTACGATAATTGTTATAATTCATGTGATTAGTGTAGATATGCTTGTTCTCGACACATTGGTCACACGGATTGGTATTCATGGATCCCGACATGAGATGTTATTCCTCGTTATCTTGGTATATCTTGTGCAAGTCTCCTTGTAGTTCTTGTGCAGTATATGGACACCGATTCTCAAGGAGACTTACTCCCTTCTTGCAGAATCTCGTATCGTAACGTGTCTTGCTTGGATCCACTCTACCAGTCGGAGGCGGGGGAGTATTAGTGTAGATATGTGGTCAAAACCTATTGTGCATCCATTGTGCATTGATTGATTGTGAGTGTTGATCATACACCTTGTGTATGGTTAGCCAGGCCTGTTACTATTGTGCAATGTTCCAAGCCGGCCACATATTGTAGCTAGTACTCACACACCTAGATAGATGATTCTTGATTCTTGTACATGCCATGATCAATTTTACTTGCCTTGTTCTAGCTCTAGATTTACAGCTTACCATGCCATGATACTCACATATACATTCCATAATTTCTTGTATATACTCTCTATTTACAGTCTTATAGCTTTTGTCATAACTTGTGAACTGTTGTTAGTTGATTGTACTCGTTCCATCCTGACTGGATATGTTGACAAAATATTACAGATGACGGTGAGGAGGACTGCTGTACCTACTACGGTCCGGTTGACGTAGTGGGCTTAAACTTGGAGACCTTGGTTCAGTAGGGTAGCTCCGCCCGACGAGCCTCTAGCTTAGTTTAGTTAGAGTAGATTTTTGGACTGGACCTTGTCTCCAGCTTGCTACTTATGCTTATGATATTATATTTGGGATTGTATAACTATATTACTTTGTGTCTCTCTCTCGTTGTTGAGCTGGATATTGCACTTATGGTTTTTATCTATCTAGTTTTCGTGCCATGATTCTTCCTTCTAGATTGTGATTGAGTTTATCAGTATTTCATATTATATTCCTCCGTGCGAAGATGACAGGTTATTATATACTGTTTGTTAGCTAGCAGACCTACAGCGTTCTACGTCATTTTTCGGAGTAGGCTGAGCGTTGTTTCGCACTTGTGCCCCTACCAAGGGTGCGGGTCGTGCATTATCTGCTTTTTTCTCCTAGGTCGACTCGATCCCGGCGTCCTGGTGATCGGTTGAAGGATTTTCCTTGCGCGCAAGTTGTCCAATGACCATGCAAGATTCAACTCGATCTATCCAGTCCTTCCTTATTCATGACCATGCTTTCCATCTTTCTATCGAGACTCCCAAGTTGCGGGACCGATCTCGTGTGTTTCCTTTCGAGATGTAGCGAGACTCCCAAGTAGCGGGACCGATCTCGTGTGTGGAACTTATCAAGACTTAGCGAGACTCCCAAGTAGCGGGACCGATCTCGTGTGCGGGACTTATCAAGACTTAGCGAGACTCCCAAGTAGCAGAACCGATCTCGTGTGTGGGACTTATCAAGACTTAGTGAGACTCCCAAGTAGCGGGACCGATCTTGCGTAAACGAGGCTTATCGAGACTTAGAGGCTTATCGAGACTCCCAAGTAGCGGGACCGATCTCGGCGACAACCAATCGCGTGGACTTCCTTTGTCCGTTGCATACTCTTTACTAAATTCACCGTGGCTCGTGCCTTAGACAGGCCTGGTTCTCTAGGCAACGCTGTCGCTCAAGTCATATACTTTATACGACGAGTCTTGTTCTCGAGGGACTACGCGACTTGACAACCGCAGATAGAGCAGGACAGTGCTAGAAATAGCTTAGATCGACCGGCATAACTTTGCCTAACTTATTTGTGCAATAACTTGGCGAGCAAAGGCTACGCCAAGCTTCGTATCGAGGGAACGTGCCGTGCACGCGTTCGACTTGAACAACCAAGTTCTCGGGTGCCTAGACTTAAGCCACAAGCCGTGCAAGACGACTTAACTCACGGGACATGCGAAGGCTATGCCAAGCCTTGGACGACGGGACCGTACATGCTTTATTAAGCATTCATGCGGGCGATGCCTATGACTTAGGCCAATTCGAGTGTCGTGGCAACTTAGCAACTTAGGCCAGCTTCCTTCTCCCATGCCACGGGACGAAGGACCGAGTGTCATTTTGAAAGCACGCTTCTAAGCAGACCGTGGGACTTTTTTCCATGTTCTAAGATATTCCGATCCGTCGAAATTATTCTCTTAGCTATGTGGATGTGTCGCTTTTATTATCAAGTCTAACTTGTGCAAGTTGAAAACATGCGAGTTATTAAGTGAAGGCTAAGATGAGGCAAGTTCACCAAAACTATCCCACCTAAGCGAGTAGTCGCCTCGACCGAGCGGACCTTCAAGCAGTCGTTGTAAGGCTAAGTCCGAACGCCGTCGGCGATTCGATTCCTCCGATTGATTTTGCGGAACGGGACACTAAATTAGAACATAAACTCATAATTAAGTGGAGAAGAAGAGGACACATTCTTATCCAAAGATAGTTGTTTTGCGAAAATGTAGCACTTTATCTTTGGTAATTACAAGTTGAGATACGGTGGAATAAATTAAAATATCCTAATAATATATGAATGTTGCAAAAGATAACTTGCACGCACGCTGGAAGGGAAGGCCGGACACGAGATGGTGGGCGAAATGGGCGGCGCGGGCGTCAAAACAATTTTTTTTTTGTGATACAGAAGGAATGGATCTACTCTCTCCCCAAATATGATGTTATAAATCTGTTCTCTCTCTCATTCATCAATTTTATAATAAAAAAATATAATACTCCAAATTTTATAAAAAATAAATGTGACAACCAATTGTACAATCAGTTGGCTGCCATTGTATATGGGTCTGCAAAATTCCTTGTTGTCCCCTTCCTATATAGGTATATTAGATTACAGTTCAAGTTTTTTTTTCCTACTATATTTGGATCACACCGCGTTCCCAACCGGTCGCATACGTTCGACCGCACATACAAGACGAGATAATTACATTGATCTCGTGTCCGAATCGAGGCACATTCACGGACATGTCGCATCTGAACGAACGCTCGCTCAAGACGAGGTAACGTGCGAGTCCAGTGGACTTATTTTTATGGCTCAGAATATTACCGTTTTCATCAGGCCTATGATGCGTGCGAACATGGGTGTCCCGGTATATTAGATTACAGTAGTAGTTCTTTTCCCTACGTTTTCTGTTCAAGTCATGGAATCAATATTCCTTTTTCAGCTTAGGTCACGGTTTAGCCAAACCAGAATCCAGATCCAGACCCTGAGATTGCTGGTCAATCATCGCATATGAAAACGTGCCATTGCCCAGCAAGTATAAGGACACTTGGTTGAACACTTTCAATTAGTTCAACATGAAATGCATGCTGGCCCTTTGTCAAATTAAACACATAGAAGTCTTCTTAAGAAACATCACTTGATTAGTATATATAAACTTACAATTAATAATACAATGCCAAAATTTAATAAATTGGAATAACAGGGTGTCGATTGATTGCGCCTTCAAGTATATATTTCCTCAAAGAAGCTATGTGAATTGATCAAGAAGAAGAAAGCAAAGCAAATGTCATCAACATATATATTTGTTCATACTCATTAATTTTTCCAATTCTTTAAAAAAGAAGAAGTTATATCATTCACGAGGTGAGTCCGCACAAATTAAGAACAGAATTAGGATTCAAACACTACAGTAGAATGAGAATCAAAGGAGAGAAACAAGTGATCTATGTGATTGCAAGTAGTTAGTGTTGGCTTCTTTTCTACATACGACATACGTGCGCAGAATAACCCAGGTTCCACGTGCACGCAGTCTAAAATGATACATACCCCTGCCGCTTTCATGGATCTGATGAACCGAGTCTTCCGACCTCAAATAGATAAATTTGTAGTCGTATTCATCGACGATATCCTTGTCTACTCAAAGAATCGGGAAGAGCACGCGGAACATTTGAAGACGGTACTGCAGATTCTGCGTGAAAACAAATTGTACGCCAAGCAGAGTAAGTGCGAGTTCTGGATGAGTAGCGTGACATTCCTTGGGCACGTAATCTCTGCCGAAGGTGTCGCGGTGGACCCAAAGAAGATTGATGCGGTGGTGGATTGGAAACGACCTGCCTCGGCTAGCGACATTCGGAGCTTCCTGGGCTTAGCGGGCTACTATCGTAGATTCGTGCGAAGCTTCTCAAAACTAGCGTCGCCTCTGACTCGCCTCACCCAGAAGGGAGTAGTATTCGAATGGAGCGACGACTGTGAATCCAGCTTTCAAGAGTTGAAGCAACGGCTCGTCTCAGCTCCAATCCTTGCACTTCCAGACGGTCCCGAAGGCTTTCAGATATTCAGCGACGCGTCAGGAACTGGCCTCGGGTGCGTACTCATGCAGAGAGACAAAGTCATCTCCTACGCTTCACGGCAGTTGAAGCAGCACGAGAAAAATTACCCGACGCACGACTTAGAATTGGCGGCGATCGTCTTTGCATTGAAGTTATGGCGGCACTATCTCTACGGTGTAGCATGCAGAATCTACACAGATCATAAAAGCCTGAAGTACTTGTTCACGCAACGGGAACTCAACCTACGACAGCGACGATGGCTCGAACTCATAAAAGATTACGAGCTAACGATCGAGTACATGCCGGGCAAGGGAAACGTGGTGGCCGACGCACTCAGCAGAATGTTTATGGGAACACTGGCCATAAACAAGGAGATAAAGCGAGACCTTGAAGCGATGGGTATCGAACTCGGAAAAGAAATTCTGACTGAGGCGCATTATGCGAAGTACTCGTTACATCCTGGAAGCACCAAGATGTACAAGGACTTGCGCACAAACTTTTGGTGGCACGGTATGAAGAAAGACGTGGGTACGTTCGTATCACAATGCATGACATGTCAGCAGGTGAAGGCGGAACACCAGAGGCCCGGCGGAGAGCTGCAGAACATCCCCATTCCCGAGTGGAAGTGGGACAATATCTCGATGGATTTCATTATGGGATTTCCGAAGACGCCGCGGGGGAATGACGCGATTTGGGTCATTGTTGATAGATTGACCAAGTCGGCTCACTTCATCGCAATTAAAGTAGGATGGAGCGTCGATCGGTTAGCGCAAATCTACGTCGATGAGATTGTTCGACTGCACGGGGTGCCGGCCTCAATAATTTCGGACAGAGACGGGCGATTCCAATCGCATTTCTGGACGAGCCTCCAAACGACGATGGGAACCAAACTGAACTTTAGTTCGGCGCACCATCCCCAAACAGACGGACAGACGGAGAGGGTGAATCAAATCCTAGAAGACATGCTGCGTCTGTGTGCGATCGACCTAAAGACTAGTTGGGATACGCATTTGCCGCTTGCGGAGTTTGCGTATAACAACAGTTATCAGTCGAGTATTCAGATGGCTCCATACGAAGCGCTCTACGGGAGAAAGTGCCGTTCGCCGATATGCTGGGATGACGTCGGAGAGCGACAAGTGCTGGGACCGGAACTAGTGGAGCAGGCCGTCGAAAAGGTCCGCTTGATCCGAGATAGACTCCGCATCGCGCAAAGTCGACAAAAGAGTTACGCAGATCTTCGTCGACGACCGCTAGAGTTCTTGGCCGGGGACCATGTATTTTTGAAAGTAACGCCCATGCGTGGAGTGATGCGGTTCGACGTTAAAGGCAAATTGAGCCCGAGATTTGTAGGCCCCTTCGAGATCATTGAGCGAGTTGCGACTGTTGCTTATCGGATCGCACTACCTCCTGCCTTAGCCGATGTGCACGATGTTTTTCACGTTTCACAACTTCGAAAATACGTGCACGATCCAAGTCATGTGGTTAGCTTCGATCAGTTGGAGCTACGTACTGACTTGTCTTACTCGGAGGAGCCTATTCAAATTTTGGACCGCAAGGAAAAGGTGCTGCGAAATCGGTCGATGTCCTTGGTCCGCGTGCTTTGGCGGAACCATTCAGTCGAGGAGTCGACATGGGAGATGGAGGCGGAGATGAAGGAGAAGTACCCCGCGTTGTTCGTCTAAATTAAGGTCAGACCCTTGTTCTTAAGTTTCGGGACGAAACTTTTTCTTAGTGGTATATTATGTAGCGCCCCGCTTTCGATAGGCGACGGAACTTCATAATATGCTAGCGCCGAGTCAGATCGGCCGGGAACTTAGATGGCCATCTGACTCGATCGATAAGCTTGGTAAACGTTAACGCCTTGCGGCATCGATTCAATTTGATTTGGACGGAAGATACGAGAATCGATCCAACTAATGGAACGACTTCTGTTGGAACAAGTCCTAGATGCAGCGGGCTGCGTCTCGGCGCGCGAGCTCTCTATAAGAGTCCCTTCGACGGGACCGGACCGCTGTATGGTTTTCTTGGAGCTTTGCCGCTGGGCTTGATTGAAGTACTTTCGCGTCGTTTTCAAGGATGCAATTACAAATTTCGATGCAAGGGGAAAAGAAGGAAATCTAACAAAGTGTTGATGCATTACAGGAGCTCGCGTAACTAAGGATTGACGTTGCGTAGCGCTTCGACGACCTGCACGAAGCCAAGTAATCGGTGGGTGATTCGGCCCCTTCTTTTCTACTCTGTCCCGCAAACTTATTCTTTGCTTCGAATTCATTCAAATCGAACGATGCCAAGTTAATTGCATGCCAATCCACTAAGTCCAAGAACTCGGGAAAATGTATAAATTTAGAGTAATTCACTCCGAAAATACAAGTCTATCACATAAACCAGAAAGTTTAAGGTTCTAGTAAAAAGATAGACTATTTCAAGTGCTGCAAAATATTATGAAACGTCGATCGTGGGTTATGATGCCTCGAACAATTTGGTGCCTACGGGACGCTAAATCGGAGTACGGCTTGGGGAAAATGAAACGTTGCATGAGTTGGAGGAAATGATAATGTCGTTCAATACTGTCCGCGCTATACAAAACTGGTTGCATATATAAACTGTTCACGCATTGGCATGGTCATGGACGGCTTGTGCACAAGTTGATATTTTCCTCGAATCGATATCCGGGGCATCGGAATCGACTCGACCTAGGGGGAATGAATAATCGTGCTTCGGCACTGATGCATTGCGGGACCGTCAGTCAGGCTTGCAACCTAGACTGAGCGGGCCAAAATGCCGTTGAGAATAGTCCCACGTGATGTGTAACATCAATGACCGCATATAAGATAGCAGCATGCTCACCTATTGTCTTATGCAGGTGTGAATATTATCTCTGTTTTTATGCAGGGACGAGCACGGCCGTGGTAAGAAATATGATAAATTGCTATGGTTCACTGTATGCTTTATTACGCAAAGATGGCTTTCGAATATGAACTGAATTCATTTAGTTCTAATAGAAAGACAACTCTAAAGCATGCCTACCCTAACAATCAGAGTCTGTTTAGACGAGTGGGTTCGTCTCGTCCACTTAGCAAGTGTGCTAATCCTATTCCCCCAATTTCCCCAGGTGCGACGGGAGCGCTCAACTAAACTGGAGCTGAAGTACGGAGAGGCGTTTTGAAGCTCTTCCTATGCTGAAGTATTTTGAAGCCAATTCAAGTCGACGGCTTTGTATAAAGGGGCGAATGTATGGGACGGCAAGCGTTAGTTCAGGCAACTTGTCGAATGTATTTCCTTATGTTTTCAATCAATGTAGCCGCAACGGCATCCAATGTAAATTATGATTTGCACTTCGTTGCAAGCTATGAATGAAAAGCATTTCTATCTTCCTATACTGCGTCTTATATTCTGATGTGATTTGTGAAGTTTCGACTTGGCGTATTTATATCAAAATCAAAAGATAACCATTTGAGAACTTGTCATCTTGCCTTGCACGAGCGCAACTCCAGGCTCGTGCGGCATCACGCCTTAGCGAGGACGATCGAATCGGCAAAGTAACACCGGGGACGAACGGTTTGTCGACTCGGGGCGTGACAAATTCCCAAACGCTCATTATTAGTGTATATTAATTAGGGTGCACTCTATCCAACTACCATAATGTATAAAATCTTTCATTTTTAACGAAAATCAGCAATGACTAATATTCAACTCTTTTGACCTACATAAATAAAAAGAGAAAATTTGAATTGCAATCCCACTTATTTTACTATAATTCAAGGTGCACTCCACTTATTTGAGAATATTCTGGTCATAATTCAAGGTGCACCCCACTTAAATGGGAGGTCAAAGGAGTTGACTGTTAGTCATTGACGATATTCGTTAAAATGGGACTTTCATGCATTATGGTAATTCGGTAGAGTACACTTTGAATTATAGTAAAACAAATGTGGGACAACTCAAACTTTTTCATATATTTTAGTCAAATTTGTCCCCTAGCTAGACCTAATTTGGTCCGCAGAAAGGAAATCAATTTCTTAGTTTTTTTTCTTTAAAAAATTATAATTTTTATTGATTTATTTTCGATGTTTGAAAATATAAAGAAAATCGGAAAGAAGTAGGTGGGAAAGTGATTCCTTACTTAGTTGGATATTGGAATTATTATTTTCCCTAATTTATCTACGATTGGGAATCACTTTTCTATCCATCTTAATTCCTTTGGTACCCGAACATAGGAGAGTAATAACTTTTCTTTTTCAACTTCAAGATTCTGCGAACCAAACAAGGCATAAACTTAGAAAAAATGTACATAATATAGGAAGTTTATCTGTTGTTCCCATTTTGGATATTCCAAGTGTATTCTTTTTCCTATGCATGAAATTTTTGATATCCATAATTATTTAGTTCTTTAAATAAAAAAATAAAAAAAAGTTGTATGCACAGAAGAAGGAACATATTTAGAACACTCAAATAGAAACAGCATATCTGCTTCCCATAATATATAGAAAACTTCAGGTTTTCTTGGTTAATTCCAGCTTCATTAGTTACTTCATGAGTCACCCAATTGCATATCATGCGACTAAATCTTAGTAGACTATTTCTCCCCACTTGTTTCTTGTTTTGAAGCTACCAAACAAATCCCCTTCCCCACAAGGTCGGCCTGAGCTCATGGGGTCCGAAACGAAATTCCAAAATGGACATTACATACATAAAGTATAAATTTTTTTTTAGCTAAATTAAAAAAAAAAATTGTTACCAATAAGAATCGAACTAAAAAATCTCTAATATACAAGCCAACCATTACTTCACAAACGTTTTGTGTTACAAGTTTTCAGATGGAACCATGTTGATGCTTCCTTTAATTTTTTGGTCTTTTTGTACTAAGGGTAGGTTGATAACCCACTGCCAAAGGCATTCTCCTCAATAAGACGAATACTTCTGACCTTGTTTGGACGAAACGAAAGATACTGTCGATGAATAGAAGTACATCTTGTTCATTAACATCCCGGAAATATTCTCCCATGGTTAGGGCAGTCAGACCAACTCTCATACGAGCTCCCCGGGATTCATTCATTTGACCATAGACTAGAACTACTTTTGATTCTGCGATATTTTTTTCATTAAATACCCCGGATTCTTTCATTGAATTTCATATGAACTATAGAATTATGAATCCTATTGTTAGAAATAATATAGCTTTCTATAACTAGAAATTCCATTTATGAAATATATGTTATTATAATATATGTTATATATTATAAATATAAATATATGTTATTATAAATATATGTTATTATAATATATGTTATATAAATATATAACTAATTAGAATTTTCATTATATATATATATATATATATATATATATATATATATATATATATATATATATATATATATATATATATATATATATAAAATATATATATATATATATATTCACAACATAAATAGAATTTTAATTTTTTCTTTCTTTCATTATGAACATAAAGGCCATGTACTATCGTCCAGTCTGATCTGGACAAGGGCCGTCCCTCTTCCTCCATACGGTGGTTTTGGGAGGAAGGGAGACTGGATATTTTTTGATCATGTGGAGGGTGTATCGATTTATGTCGAGAAAGCTTTTTGGCATGCGCGCGGCCGAAAATGTCGCCGGAGATGACGGAAAGCCGCCTCCGAGAACGCGTCCAACTTCTCCCCCCCCTCCTGCTCTGGCGCACCTCCTCCTCCGCCAGAACAGACGTCTCAGACCTCCCCACTACTGCTTCGGCAGCATCCTCCGGTAGTACCGTCTCCTCCTCCGACGACGTCCTCTCCTACCATCCCGCCCTCCTCCTCCGGTATGACTTGAGTTATGAAATGTGTGCTCGGTTTACACCCAAACTATTATGAAGCCTAAGATTTGGCTATGCGTAAGACACATGCTTCGGCATACGATGTGGCATCGTACTTGAGTTCTCAACACGAGTTCCATAAGTTGGGTTAGACGTTGCGAGTTAAGTCGAGAAGGGCCATAGGGCAAGTATGGTTAAGTTATATTGAGTTGCAGGGCACGACCTCGATATATGAGGTACGACCGCGTTGTCACAACACAAGTATAGGCAAGACTAAATGAGAAGGCACTGCCTCAGAGATATTGAAGCATGAAACGAGTTCATGGCACGACCGAGTCGTTGCGTCCCAAAGTTTGGCACGAAAGACAAGTATGAGTCGGTGCGTTGACGTTGCAAGCACGAGAACGGTCTAGAGACACTAAATAGGCCGAGAGTCTATGTCCTAACACTGATTCTAAGGCAAGAGCAGAAAGACAATACAAAGGGACTATGTTGCACAAAGTAAATTAACGTGCCAGTTTTGTATGGGTGGGCGAGGAGCTCATTCCACCAGTACAGTTGAGTACTGACACCCACACAGTATTTTTGTGCAGGCACAGGTAGAAGCTCGTGGCGCGGAGCTCGCTTGGATGCATCGAGGCATGGAGTTCCTTGGCAATTCGAGACGTGCGTTCCGTGTGGAGTCAAGACCTATACGGGACATAATGTATGGACATCGCCTCTCCGAAGCATTCGCGGGCTCGAGACATGTATTGAGAGATGAGAGAGAGCTGAGTGACTTGTAATGTGAGAAGTGCGAACTTGAGTGATTGTAACCTTGGCCTTGCGTCCCTTTGTAATTCTTGTTTCAATATCAATAAAATGCATCTTTTAAATGACTTGTGTTTTGGTCTGAATTTTCGCTGGCATATTCAATGTCTCTGCTTGGAACTTTTGCGCGACGACCCCGTCGCAGCTGCTATAATCGGTCATTATGGAACCCGCCTTACACGAGCACAATTTAGGCTCGTGCGACATCACGCCTTAGCGAGGACGATCGCTCCTACGGGAGCGGGACGTGACATAATGGTATCAGAGCACGTCTTTACGTCCTTGGACTATCGATTGAATTCTTTAACTCCGTTGTTTCCGCAAACTCTGAAGTGTTGCATCCGCAAAGTTGATATCGTTGGTGCGCTCTCTCTCAAATGTCCCACGGGATGTCCCTACAATAAGTCTAAATAAATTGCAAAACGTTGGAGAACAGTTTTTGTCAAGAAACAAAAGATGGTTTGCGTAAGCACGGTTGGCTAAGTCGGGCTGGACATATACACCAAAGTTGCGTCGACCTTAGAAAAGTCGAGCACGGGATTCGAATTGTGTCGGACGAGAATGATTTGGACTTGATTGAGTAAAGTGGATGACTATCGATAGGGGTACTTTCGAGCGACGATAACGTCGGTGCGATATAGATGAGCGTGCTTGAAAATTTAAGGAATCATTCGGACGGAAATTCGAGAAAATAGATTGTGAATCGAATGATAAGTTGAGGATTTGTTGAATGACTTCATCCCTGAGTGGTGTATGCGATAGCCTCAGGGAGGTCGATCGATCAATTGAGGATAAGGGGTGTCGACGAGTCTATCAACAAGCGTCGTGTGTATGCAAAGCCGTAGATCGAGTATTATTGATTAAGTTGTTGTAGTCTTGAGATTTGACAAGTTGCTATTCGAACAAAAGTTAGAAACGACGAGCACGGGATCGAGATTACGCAATTATGAAATATGGAAATGATAGAGTAGACAAATTAAATTAAAAAAAGTTAAGGTGTAGCGAATAGATGACTTGATCGAGGAAATTGATACGGATCG
Source organism: Iris pallida (assembly GCA_029216955.1). Lineage (NCBI taxonomy): Eukaryota > Viridiplantae > Streptophyta > Magnoliopsida > Asparagales > Iridaceae > Iris > Iris pallida. Next base: position 2,226,770 of record JANAVB010004600.1, read on the forward strand.
TGTACGAAAAGTTAGCACGACAGAAAGATAGCGTGCATAAAAAGTTTGATTCGAATGTTTGAAAATGACTCTGAGGATTGGAATGGATGTTGTTCGATGATTTGAGTTAGCAAGGAATGATACATATTGAGGAAATACGTTGGTCGATGACTTAAGATAGACGGATGAACAATACGTAAATTTGGGTTTGAGAAAATTGATGTTGTGAATGATTCGAGGGATAATGATCGAACTTGAATTTGAATGTTGTAAACCCCCTAAATTTCTACTATAATTTTTTTTTATAAATTTGCTTTAATTTTTGCTTTGTATTGTACGTCACATAGTCGTATTGTATGTCGCGTGTGAGTTCATATTTCGGATGGCTCGTCGAGTGCGAATATGTGCGAGGTACATATTTTAGAAAACGTTTTGATTTTTATAGGAGTATAGCTTTCAAAATAATCTATGATAAATATTTTTAAATTGCTTTACCTTATAAAAGAATATTTATTTACTTAGAAAACTATGGTTATATATAAATAAATTATTTGAAAGTAACATAAAATTATTTCATGTCCATTTTGATATTACGGAAACAAATGATAATTAATTTATTGCAAAATACTATATTTAAAATTTTTGAAATTAATTATAATTATATTTGATTATTTATGAAATTAATATTTGTAATTTCGGTTGAGTTAATATTGATTAAAAATAATGATTTAAGTTAGAAAAGATTTTATTTGACTTAAATAAAGGTTGATTTATCAATAAGATTTGTTTTTCATTGAAATCGATTTAAAATCGATGGAGATTATCCAACGGGGGTTTAAAACTACTACTAATCCATATCCATTAGGACCACTACCTCCTATATAAGGAGAGGCTCCTATTGCTTTTTTCTACAAATTCCACAAACAAAACCACCACAACCCCAAGCATCGTGCATCGTGTCTGTGCCCACATGAATCTTATTCCAAATCTCTTTACAATTATCCATGTTGTTTCCGACATTCCCGGACATGACAATAATGACCACGGAACCACCACCGTTTCCAGCGCATCTCGACTCGGCCACCCTCCCCCTGTCGTTTACCATCAACACAACCACCACCACCTACTGTCCAGACTCCATAACCACCTTCGACAACTGAACCACCCCCGCCACCGTAGCCATACCCGGCCGCAGCGACCATCGTCACCGTACCCATCCTCTGATCACGCAGCCAATCGCCCCGATCTCCCCCACAAATCCGGCCAGCCCCAAATCCATACCGAACTCAATCATCGTCCGCACCCGCTGGGAAAACCACCACCGCCAGGCCACTCCGGCCAACCATTAGCACTTCAAATCCCAGACTCGACTACACCATCGCCATCACCATCACCTCCACCATCAGCCAAAACTACCACCGCCATCACCAACCAACATCCAGAAAGAAAAAAAAATAGGGGGGAAGGAACCCTAACCCTCACCTTGCCCGTGCCTCCTTCCGCCCTCGCCGTAGCTCATCGCCGAACGCCCGGGTGCGACGACCCAACTGCGCCGACGAGCCCCGTGCCCTCGCGCAGCCGCCTCTGGCGACCGCCGCAGCGGCGTAACCTCCGCCGACGCCTCCTCTCCCGGTGGATCCTTCCCTCACCTCCGCCATTGTTGCCCCGGTGTCGCCCGGACTTCGCCAAGCCCGTGCTGCCGGATCCAGCATCGAGTCGGTCTCCGGCACCGCCATACGTCCGTCCCATACCGGCAGCGCCCGTCGTAGAGAACTAGGCGACACCGCGGTGAGCCCGTCCCCGTGCGCCACCCCGGATGGCCGCCTCTGCAACCCCTCTCCGCCAAACCCGATGTGAGTTCCCCCTTCTTCCGCTCTTTCTTCACTCTCTCTCTCTCTCTCTCTCGTACAAAGAGTAAGGGACCACAGCTATATAAAATCCTCTGATTTTATTATTATTATTATATTACTTACAATTTTGATTCATTGTTTTATTTTCTTCCTTTATAAGAAAACAGGAGACACTGCAAATTATTCATATTTTTATGAGTAGATATTAGGTATAATTGTTATACTTTCCATATGGATAGGGGTATTTACAGTAATACTTTGTATTAATGTATAATTATTAAATATTATTAGTGCTAGTTATTTGATAAATATGAGTATTATTTTATTTCTTATTATTACGATTGTTGTTGTTATACTTGCTAATATATTTATTTTAAGAAATTTCATTTTATGAAAATATTATTCACTAAACATTTTTAAAGCTAGTTTTACCAAAGAAAAATAAATAAATTATACTCTAACAAAATTTAGTTTTCCCTCACAATCCTTTCTAAAATTTTATAAAACTATTTTATATATCTCTAGTCTCTTAAAATACTTATTTCTACCTAAAAAGTATATTTTACAAATCCAGAGTTTTGCCTAAAACTATTTTTTTTATATTTAAAAATTATTTTACTAGTAACCATATATATTCAAAAATCTTATATATACATTATTTATCAAATTTTCTTCAAACTATCCTTCTGACCATGACTAAGCCCATTACTTCTATTCCCTCGCCAATTCTAAACTTCTTTATGTCGACCCTAGCTAACTTGACTATTTTGGACCCAATGGAACTATCCGTGTCAGCAACAGAGGCCGTCTTACGTGGATGTAACATCAAAGTCAAACATCGTGCCAACATGATCATTGTACCACACCGGGCGACACACTAGGCAAGATACCTTGCCATCTTTACTGCTTACATTTAGTTGTATTTTATTTCGTTTATTGTATCTATATTCCTTGGTTATTATTTTCTTTTGCTTGTGGACCTAGAGTTAAGAGACTTCCGTCAATAGGGTGCATGTCATTAACTTTGTCACGATTGTATCACGAGTTGTGTGTGAGTTGTGAGTATCATGCAGTGGTCACTTGCGTGTTGGGTGATCCTCCGTGCGCATGCGTAGGAATAACTGTCAATAGATGCATGTTAGAAGACTTGACAGTTATCTATTATAAAACCGTGTTGTAGAAACGACACGTGTTGGTGTGTCGTGGTTACGATGCATGTACAGTATCATTGGAGGGGAGGGGACAGCTATTAGCGTAGGGGCTACGTTTATTTTTACACACATTTTGGGCCGATAGTGACTCTTATGAGCACTACCTTCTTCCCCGGGACCGATAGCGACTCAGATGAGCGCTACCTACTGTACATGGCCGATAGTGACTCGGATGAGCGCTACTTACTGCCACTCTTTATTTACTCTGCTAATCCTACAGCCCCTGCGTAGAACGTTATCCTCAAAGTGCATATCACATAGACGGTTAGGAACCCTGTTGTGTAGTAGTTTTATGGTATTAACATTTACAGTTATAATGGCATATTCTTCCTGTATCTTGCTACGTCCTTCTGAGGACCTAGTGATCTCTCCAGGTGTGTATTTCGTGATTTCTGCAGGTACTCTAGCTAAGGCCATGACTTGCGCTCTATTCCGTCATGATGATTGATCTTGGACTCGTCGTTTGCTTCGCTCAACCAAATCAATTATTTGTATATTTCTTTCTTATTTAAACTTGTTGGTAGTGGATATGTCTCTACCCAATGTTTGTACAAATGACTATTTGATTGTATCATTAAAATTTCATATTTGTGGATGAGATTTAGTTTGAGCATGGCTTTCTACATTTTTACAGCTTATGTATACATACGGGCCTTTCATTTACTCGTATGTATATAGCTGGCATGATACGTCCCAAGTATTTTGGGATTGGGGCGTTACAAATGTCGAGGAGATTATCCAGTCGGACGATAGCATCATTCGTACGACTCGAAATTCGTTGCAAAGGAAGATCGTCAGGTTACGCATATCATCGATGGTATTGAGGCGTATCAAAGATCGATATACAATAACTCGGGGGTACTCAGGTTCGAGGAATGACGACCGTGCTAGTGCTATTGTTTTGATGGATACTATGTTTGGGATTTTGATAGAAATGAATACTTGGATGAAAATGATAGTGTCTTGATGGTTACGCTAATAACCACGGCGTCGACATTCTTGTCTTGCGCGAGCGTAACTCTAGCCTCGCATATGCGTCGCGTCAAATTTGGGGCGATCGTTCCGCGTGAGCACTGACATGGTGATTCATGTCGCGAGAATGATCGAACTCAAAAATCAGGACATGACAACTTTGATTGTCTCGACTTGTTGGTTTGATGCGAAGGAAAAATTCGAGGATGTAAGGACTTTTGATTGACGATTGAATAAAACTTGAGGATTGAGTAGGTCCAATCCGCGCATCGAGAATGAAGTAGTCTAGACACAATACAAGAGTTACGTCCCAATGAGGATGATTATCCCGCGGGAGCGTTGCATGGTAATTTTATGCCCACCATGGATAATTGGACTCGCGTGAGATCGGAGCATGGCATATTGTTAAGTTAGACGACCTTGTGATCGATTATGTAAATTGGGATAAATGACTGAGGGAGTATGAAATGTGAATTATGGTTTAGCGATAAATCGTGTCGTAGCATGCTTGACTTGGAATGATTGATAGGCGGATTAAGGCGAACGTGTTCGAAGAGATAGACTATGCGAAATGGCTTGATGAACTAGCGATATTGATATGTCGAAGAATTGGTTGAAATGTGAGTTATTGTCGGATGGCTTTGCTGAATGACTCAGACCCCATACGATGAATGTTGGGATGTGTGTAGGAAATCGATGCTCGATGTTTAGAAATCGGAGTGATGCGAGCTTGAGTAGAAAACCCCGTACTATCAACTTGGTTTGACCTTAGGATGGGGTCAGTGTTGATATTATTGTTTGGAAACTATGATTCCAATACTGACGATCGACCTTGGACTGAAAAAGATAGTCTAGAGACATAGCCTAGCGGTTAGGCAGACGTTCCGGTGCAGAGCGATAGAAATTGTTGAGGCACCACTCATGAGGCTCGGTTGACATGCACGTATATCAGGGACACTCAAATAGGTGCACGATCCGACTCGAGTGGTGATGGCAGATTCTCTATCACGTGGCTTGGCTGAAATGCATGTATTTTGGGGACGCCTGAAATATGTGCACGATCCAACTAAGTGATATGTTAAATTCAAGTGAGACTGGAGGAACGAGAAAGTGCGAGCATTTTGAGATCGTAAGTTTTAAAGAAAAGATTGATGGTAGCACGAGCGTGGCTCGGATTGAGGGAACGCATAGGAGTAGTGCGTGCGAGAGTACTTGAATGTTGAATCAAGTTATAAGTCGATAAGTGTATTCAGTTAGTTTCAAGTACGAAACTTTTTATGAGTGGTGTATGATATAGTGTCCCATCCCGCTCAGTCAAACGGAGGAATCGAAACGTCGACGGCGTTCGGACTTAGCCTTGTAACGACTTGCTCGGAGGCCCACTCGGTCGAGGCGACTCCTCGCTCAGGTGGGGTAGTTTCGGTGAACTCGCCTCATCTTAGCCTTCACATAATAAATCATATGTTTTTAACTTACACAAGTAGGCTTGATAATAAAAGAGACGAATCCGCATAGCTAAGAAAAAAATCTCGACGGGTCGAATTGAGTTATAATAAGGAAAGGGCCAGCGGTCGGCTTAGAATTGGTGCACGGTGTGCTTTGAAAATGACATTCGATCCTTCGTCCCATGGCTTGGGAGAAGAAAAAGTTGGTTTTCGCCACAAGCTAAGAGTTAGCCTAAGACATAGGCATCGTCCGCATAAACGCTTCATAAAGCGTACACGGTTCTACGATGCAAGGCTTGGCATAGCCTTTGCTCGTCCCACGGGTTAAGTTGTAGGCTCGATTAAGTTAGGCAAGAGTTATGCTGGACTCTCGAAGTCATAGTAAGCACTGTCCCGCACTTTCTACGGTGGTTAAGTCACATAGTCTCACGATCTTAAGGCCCGTCATATAAAGTATGACTTGGACGATAGCGTCGCGTAGAATGTAAGTCGGTTTAAGGTACGAGCCACGGTCAACACTATATAAAGTTAGCCACGGTGTATGGCACTTAAGGAACACATATTGTTCAAGTTAAGTAGGAAGGCTATACGATAGTCGTTCCCTGGGTTTCAAGGAAAGGAAAGTACACGCGACCGTTTGTCGCTGAGGCAGTCCCACATTTTGGGAGTCTCTTAGGATGCATGTTTTTCATCATATGGTTTTGATGCACGTTTTGCATCGTATGGTTCCAATGTACGTTTTCAAAGTATGAGACGGTCCCTCGTTTGGGAGTCTCACGGTTCCGATGCACGTTTTCAAAGTATGAGGCGGTCCCTCGGTTGGGAGTCTCACGGTTCCGAGGCGCGTTATACAATGTGTGGTTTAGAGCACGAGATGCTAAGTATATGTAACTCCCAAAAATCATATTTGGTAAATTTGAGTTTTTTAGATTTTCTTTGGATTTAATATTATTTTATGAAAATCTAATTTTGATTGAGGAGTTGATTAAACGAATTCTGAGTGTTAATAAATTTTCTCCATTTGAAAGTATTTTTGAATACTATTGTTATAGTTCTAATGATTTGATTTATGTTGGAAATTTCCTAATAGAGTGCATCACGTAATTGCTTTGCTATAATAAAAACAAATTTTTATTATAACCGAATTTTGTAGCTAAATGAATATTTATATATAAGTATTCTATTTCATAATAATAACCTTATTAATTTCTTAATAATATTGGTTGAGAGACAAATAATATTATTAACCATTTTTCGGAATTATTTATTAGTAAGTATTAAACGAGAACTGATTTTATTAACAGTTGGTAATTTTGTAATTAGGGAATCTATTTTGAAAAACTGTTTGAATTTTTTATTTGAAATTCTGTTTAAATATTGATATTTGAAAATCTGTTGAAACCATTTAATTTGGAAATCTGTTTGATTTTGTTTGAAAAACTGTTGTTTGATTTTTAAAAATCTGTTATTGACTTTTACTAAGAAACCCCAGATCTACTTTTATTTATAATACTGCCACTGTTCTATACCCCCAGATCTATAGTTATTTACATCTCTCCCACTCAATTATTTCTCTATAAATAATATTAAATTATTACACAGTTTTCAAAAGTTCCTGACACGGTCTCTCTCTCTACACGTCACACTCTCTCTACTTTCTTTCTCTCTCTCCTCTCTGGACTCGGGCTGAGCTCAGCTATGTGCCACCGTAGCTTCGCCAAGATCGGCAACTACTCTGGCCATCACTCCGCCGCCACCTCGTGGATCACGCTCGATCCTTCGAGACTCGTGTTGTCCCCTCGGAGCTCGAGCCACTTCGGGCCGTGTGTACCGCCAGAGCCATCGCCTCGCCGACCGTGCTCCTCTTCGAGCCGAGAGCCGCTATTTTTCGTGTGACGCACCGACGCTTCGTCATCCGTGCTGCCACCTCGGAAGTGATACTGCCCCTTCGAGAGGAGTGCCGCCCCTTCGGTTCTCGTGAGGCCACTTCGAGATCCGTGGCCCCCTCGAGCAATGAGCCGCCTCTTTGAAGCTCGAGCAGCCACTTCGATCGGAGCTGGATCTCGCCGTCAGCTACTCGACGTCGTCGGATCCCGTCGTCACGACACGACAGCAGCCGCCTGGAGCCGAGGATCGACATCCCGACCGACCGGTGAGCTCCTCCATCGATCTCTTGAACCCCTTTCTTTTCTGCTTGGTGTTAGAATATTCTAGGGAGTGAAATATTAGGGTTTTGATCTAGAGAAAGGAGGAGAGGAAGACCTAGAGGCTCGGGATCTAGGGTTCTCCGAGCAGAAGGAAGAAGAAGAGGGACTTTTCAGCTAGGGGTAGGGTTTTCAGAGCTGTGAGAGGAAGAAGAATGAAATTAGGATTTAGGGTTAGTAGCTGAACTGGGATTCTAGGGTTTCATCGATCGGGGTGAAGAAGAAACATTGGGTTAGGGTTTTCTAACACTGAGAAGGAAGAAGGAGTTTGGGGATTAGGGTTCCTGGAGGCTCGAGAGGAAGGAGTTTTGGAAAGGGGATCTGTGAATGAGAAGAATGAGAGAGGAGAAGAGAAGAATGAGGATTATATGTGAGGGTTTGGTCCGGGTCTGGAAATTGGGTGATGGGCTCTAGTTTTATTCGATTTTTAACAGTAAAAAATAGAGGTTTGGGCTGTTGGGCTGGGCTGTGAGTTTAGATTGGGTTGAGCTTGTGTGGTGTTGGACTGTTAGAAATTAGGAAAATTTATGTTGCAGTAGTTTGTGTGGGCTCGATTTTGGGCTTGTGACTTGGCTAGGCATGGTTGTGGGTGTAACGCCCCAGTCCCAAAATACGTAGGACTAGGAACGTAGACATGCCAGCTGTATACATACGAAGTACATGGCCTTGTATGTACATAAGCTGTAATATGCAGTAGAAACCATAACAACTAATCTCATCCACAAATAAAGAAAAATAAAGAATTCATATAATCATCTATGGAAATGTATTTGTACAATATGTTGGGCGGAGACAAATCCACTACCAACAAGCAAAGGACGAAATACATGAAAAATAAAATAAGTTTGGCAAGCAAAGCGAAGACGATCCAATTGCAATCATCCTCGAAGATATAGTGATGATCACGGCTAGAGCTAGAACACCTGCGTAAGACAAGAGCACACACCTGGCGAGATAACCAGGTCCTTAGAGGGACGTAACAAGACACATAATATCATGCCAATAACTGAATAATAGAAGCTCAACATAAAAGTATATATATGACTAAACAAATAAAGGTCCTTAACCATTTTATGTGAAAAATGCACTTTGAAGACAACGTTCCACACAAGGGCTCTCGAGACTAGAAACACGGCGCGTTAGCGTTTCAACCAAGACACTAGTGGCGTCTAGCGAAAAGTAAATGCACGGCCCATTAGCACTCGAGTGAGAGCTAAGGGGCAACCAGAGAAAAATAAATGCACGGCCACTAGCTCTTGGGTGAGTCACTAACGGCAGCTAGAGAAAAGTAAATGCACGGCATATTTGTGTTTCAACCGAGGCACTAGTGGCATCTAGAGAAAAGTAAATAAGTGCACGGCATACTAGCTCTCGGCTGAATCACAAATGGCAGCTAGAGAAATGTAAATGTGTGAAAGCCCCTGCGCCTAATAATTGTCTTCACCCTCCCCATGCACTACTCGTGCTGAATCCATACCACGATATTTCTAATAACCGCTTAGTCTTCTAGACAACTATATTAGCAGTTATATCGTAACGCTCGTCCTGTACGCACCGATGTACGGTCGGTACGCAAGTCCGAATCTATATGAGACACGTGACATCGTGGCACATATGTGTCGAGTCAATGAATGCGGCACAAACAAAGGTGGTCCCTTAACTCTAGGCCAAGTGCATGAAGAAAACTAAAGTATAATAATTTGCAACTACATATGGTTTTGAAAGAACAAAAAAATAAAACATGCATGATATTGAGCAAGAAATTAAACAGTAAAGGCAAGGTGTCTTGCCTGATGTCCGAGTGAGGTAAGATGATGTCCTGGCGACGAATCAACAACAGCGCACAAAGAGGAAGGTGCAGGAACAACTTCAGATGCTGAAAATAGTCTATTATCTAATTATAATTAATACTGCACCTATTATATTTATTTAATAAATTCTAAAGTTAGGATATGGTATAGGTTTTCGTATTAGCTTTTCGAAAAACTAAACGGATCGCATTTTCGTTTTCGGAATCTTTCGAAATCGCAAAAATACTGAAACACGTTTATTTTTGGGACACTAGATACTCAAACAGTTTTGTAGAAATCTACAGAATGAATTTTGTCTATTAAAATATGTTTTTGAAAACCTTACCTTGATATGCTTCTTTTAAAAAAACTGGAGACGAAACGAAGTTCGGAGCTAGGAGATATCGTCGTTCCAAGTTGCTCTTGCTGCTAAAAAGCGGGGCTGAATTCTAATGACGAATTTTATAGTTTCTATTGGACCAAAAATAATTTCGAATTATAGCTGATAGAAGGGGGATGTATTGGATTTATATAGGTATTTAGTTCAGATTTATCTCCTAAATTAGATAGGATTTGATTTAAATAAAAAAATGATCTAATTAATGCTAGATATGATTCCAATAGGATAAGAATTTCTAATGGATAAATTTTCCCATAAATTTAAATCAAATAAATTATTAAAAAAACAAATCAATTTGATTGCAATCCTTTAAATAATCACCATAATAACTTTAAGTATTATTCTATATTATCAAATAATTCAAATCATATGAATCCAAATCCAAATTCAAATCAAAATCAACATAATAACTTTAAAATAATATCTAATATTTATCAAAATAATTTAAATCAAATAATAAATAAATCATTTAATCAAATAATATTTCAAATCTAGATTAGACAAATCGTAATGCTCCAATTAGTCATCGTAAGTATTTTAAACAATATTTAAATTATCAACATAATTTAAAGTATAGTTGATAACCATCAAGATAATTTAAATAAATTCAAATATAATCAAATAATTGATTAACATATCAAATAATACTTGATGTCATTAAATATTATAAAACTTACTTTTATAAATCCAAATCGTTATTTAAAATAAATAGACAAAAAAAACCTTTTATCGCTCATTTTTTTTAAAACCAATTTTTAGAAGACCCAAAATAATAAAAATATATTTTATATTTCAAATAAAAATTCGAGAACATTTTTTTTTTAGAAACGTTATTTCAAACCATTAATTTAAAACTATTTTTTGGTAACAAAAGTAATCACAAAATATCTTTTACAAAATTTCTACAAAAATTACTTTTAAACACGAAATTAAAATATATAGATATAATTTAAAAAATAATAATTTCGGGAAGATGAGTTACAAATCTACCCACCTTTAAAAAAATTTGTACTCGAAATTTAAGGACTACTAGGATAGACGGACTTGGTTGATCGGTAAAAGGATAGTAAGAATTTGTGATAAGAGAAAATAGATGGAAGGGAAAAGAGAATTTCTTTAATGAGAACATTAATCAATTTGGATGAAAAATAGAAGAAGTGAATGGATATGGCTTGATGTGCACGGACACGATGCACAAACACAATTGTAGGTGGAGAAAATTAATGGAATAGAGAATAATGAGCCTCTCCTTACATAGGAGGTGGAAGCTACTATTTAGATAAGGATTATGATAGTTGCAAATTTCTTTAGATAATTCCTCTATTTATTTTAAATCAAATTCAATAAATTTCAATCCAAATCTAAATCAATTTAAATCTAATTAAATTCCATCCTTTAGTTTAAAATCAATCAAATTTCAAATATATATATTAATTTAACTATTTAAATAAATCCATAAAATCAAATCAAGATTTAAATCGCCACAATAATTTAAAAATATATTTTCCAAAAATACTAATAATAATAATTTTAAAAATTATATTATTATTTAAAAATAAACTAATAAATAATTATAAAATATATATATGTATGTCCAAATAATATTTACATAAATATACTTTTCTAATATACCATTTTATAGGAAAATTATAATATATCTGTATAAATGAAAGGCTTTTCATAATTAAAATCATAAACTTGAAAATTTAGGCACGATAGCTAAAAATAATTACTATTTATATTATTTCGAAACTATAAAAATAGAAAAAAATATTTTTCAAAAATATGTACGCTCGCACATAGTCGTACTAGTCGAGCAATTACGAAAAACAAAATTTTGTGTGCGACGTACAATGCAACTACGCGATGTACAATATACAAAAATAAAAAAATCAGTATCAAATTTATTAAAAAAATAGTAAAAATTTAGGGAATTTACATCCTACCCAACTTAAAAGAATTTTGTCCTCGAAATTAAGAATTAGTAGGAGGGTGAAAAGACACAAGGGGGTATCGGTGGGGAACAATCAATTATAAGGCTCAACAAATCATGTCGTAAGAAGTTTCGATCTAGATCATAGAAAAATAATACGGGTATGGTCGTGGGTAGTGAATGAGGGTCATGAGTTTTAAGTAACAATTAAAAAGTTAGGGGTTAAAGTTAGTCATGATAACATGCAAGGAGTAATATGGTATCAAAAGGATAAATGGAAGACCTAAAAAGATATGTTTTGTGAGTAGGTTGAGGGCACGATTTAAGAGAACAAATTTAATTTTACTCCTAATTTAAGCGATTAGAAAGTCATGATAGTAAATATAGGGCCAAAAAAAAGGACGAGTAGTTTAGGGTGAAGATATAGCAACATCGAGTGAGAACGGTCATAGTCGATAGGATGGCTAGAGGAAGTTCTAGTGTAACGCCTTCGTCCTTCTAAAATAGGTGAAGGCGAAAGCAATATAGAGTTCGAAGGAGGTGTTATCGAATACGAATACTTGGTTCAAAGGCGACCGAATAATTCAAAAGGAGTTGCCAAGGCAGTCACGGATGGGACTCTAGAGGACAAGTTTAGATATGTCCCCGTCCACGTAGAATGATATATGTAAGCGAACCAAAGTGCACTAGGTTGATCAGACCATCATGCACCGGTTCTGAGTAGACAATACGTTAGTGGAGGCCTCCAATAACTTATGTCATGAACAAGCTTGATAAAGAATTGAGCTTGCAAAAACTAGGCTACATTAGCATCATTAGTCTAGATAGTAGAACATATGCACGATGGTAGATGAAAATAAAAACAAAATGAATAGTCTAAGAGTCATAAGGATCTAAGTCTTGTTTACTCCTATACAATCATTCTACGGTTTATTGCCCAAGGCTTGGTTGACCAAATGGGTTAAATTCCTCTAGTCCCTATAGTCTAGATAATCCTATTTGTATTCTCTTTAATGGTCAAGGGTGTGTCAGGTCGTGGGGTATTCTACCCAACTTAAAAATTTAAGCTAAGGGTGTTTGGGGCATCTAACTAGTAGGGTCAATCTCTAGCAAGCACGAAGGGAAGATAAGAATAATGATAGAAGGAATCAAGCAAGATGCAATCGATGAGTCGGTCGAATATGGAATCGAGAAAAAAGGTCAAGTATGTGGATGAGATCCTAGACTTCTAATCCTATACGCAGGCTTGCTTGGTACGGTAAAATAACCAAACAATTTATCTAGACCTGCATGGGCCACCACAAAAACAAGTAACGCCCCAGTCCCAAAATACGTAGGACTAGGAACGTAGACATGCCAGCTGTATACATACGAAGTACATGGCCTTGTATGTATACATAAGCTGTAATAAGCAGTAGAAACCATAACAACTAATCTCATCCACAAATAAAGAAAAATAAAGAATTCATATAATCATCTATGGAAATATATTTGTACAATATGTTGGACGAAGACAAATCCACTACCAACAAGCAAAGGATGAAATACATGAAAAATAAAATAAGTTTGGCGAGCGAAGCGAAGACGATCCAATTGCAATCATCCTCGAAGATATAGTGATGATCACGGCTAGAGCTAGAACACCTGCGTAAGACAAGAGCACACACCTGACGAGATAACCAGGTCCTCAGAGGGACGTAACAAGACACATAATATCATGCCAATAACTGAATAATAGAAGCTCAACGTAAAAGTATATATATGACTAAACAAATAAAGGTCCTTAACGATTCTATATGAAAAATGCACTTTGAAGACAACGTTCCACACAAGGGCTCTCGAGACTAGAAACACGACGCGTTAGCGTTTCAACCAAGGCACTAGTGGCGTCTAGAGAAAAGTAAATGCACGACCCATTAGCACTCGAGTGAGAGCTAAGGGGCAACTAGAGAAAAATAAATGCACGGCCACTAGCTCTTGGGTGAGTCACTAACGGCAGCTAGAGAAAAGTAAATGTACGGCATATTTGTGTTTCAACCGAGGCACTAGTGGCATCTTGAGAAAAGTAAATAAGTGCACGGCATACTAGCTCTCGGCTGAGTCACAAATGGCAGCTAGAGAAATGTAAATGTATGAAAGCCCCTGCGCCTAATAATTGTCTTCACCCTCCCCATGCACTACTCGTGCTGAATCCACACCACGATATTTCTAATAACCGCTTAGTCTTCTAGACAACTATATTAGCAGTTATATCCTAATGCTCGTCCTGTACGCACCGATGTACGGTCGGTACGCACGTCCGAATCTATATGAGACACGTGACATCGTGGCACATATGTGTCGAGTCAATGAATGCGGCACAAACAAAGGTGGTCCCTTAACTCTAGGCCAAGTGCATAAAGAAAACTAAAGTATAATAATTTGTAACTACATATGGTTTTGAAAGAACAAAAAAATAAAACATGCATGATATTGAGCAAAAAATTAAACAGTAAAGGTAAGGTGTCTTGCATGATGTTTGAGTGAGGTAAGATGATGTCCTGGCGACGAATCAACAACAGCACACAAAGAGGAAGGTGCAGGAACAACTTCAGATGCTAAAAATAGTATATTATCTAATTATAATTAATACTGCACCTATTATATTTATTTAATAAATTCTGAAGTTAGGATATGGTATAGGTTTTCGTATTAGCTTTTCGAAAAACTAAACGGATCGCATTTTTATTTTCGGAATCTCCCGAAATCGCAAAAATACTGAAACACGTTTATTTTTGGGACACTAGATACTCAAACAGTTTTGTAGAAATCTACAGAATGAATTGTCTATTAAAATATGTTTTTGAAAATCTTACCTCGATACGCTTCTTTTAAAAAAAATTGGAGATGAAACGGAGTTCGGAGCTAGGAGATATCGTCGTTCCAAGTTGCTCTTGTTGCTAAAAAGCGGGGCTGAATTCTAATGACGAATTTTAGAGTTTCTATTGGACCAAAAATAATTTCGAATTATGGCTGATAGAAGGGGGATGTATTGGATTTATATAGGTATTTATTTCAGATTTATCTCCTAAATTAGATAGGATTTGATTTAAATAAAAAAATGATCTAATTAATGCTAGATATGATTCCAATAGGATAAGAATTTCTAATGGATAAATCTTCCCATAAATTTAAATCAAATAAATTATTAATAAAATAAATCAATTTGATTGCAATCCTTTAAATGATCACCATAATAACTTTAAGTATTATTATATATTATCAAATAATTCAAATCATATGAATCCAAATCCAAATCAAAATCAACATAATAACTTTAAAATAATATCTAATATTTATCAAAATAATTTAAATCAAATAATAAATAAATCATTTAATCAAATAATATTTCAAATCTAGATTAGACAAATCGTAATGCTCCAATTAGTCATCGTAAGTATTTTAAACAATATTTAAATTATCAACATAATTTAAAGTATAGTTGATAACCATCAAGATAATTTAAATAAATTCAAATAACTGATTAATATATCAAATAATACTCGATGTCATTAAATATTATAAAACTTACTTTTATAAATCCAAATCGTTATTTAAAAATAAATAGACAAAAAAATCTTTTATCGCTCATTTTTTTTTAAAACCAATTTTTAGAAGACCAAAAATAATAAAAATATATTTTATATTTCAAATAAAAATGCGAGAATATTTTTTTTTTAGAAATATTATTTCAAACCATTAATTTAAAACTAGTTTTTGGTAACAAAAGTAATCACAAAATATCTTTTACAAAATTTCTATGAAAATTACTTTTAAACACGAAATTAAAATATATAGATATAATTTAAAAAATAATAATTTTGGGAAGATGAGTTACAAATCTACCCACCTTTAAAAATTTTCGTACTCGAAATTTAAGGACTACTAGGATAGACGGACTTGGTTGATCGGTAAAAGCTAGGATAGTAAGAATTTGTGATAAGAGAAAATAAATGGAAGGGAAAAGAGAATTTCTTTAATGAGAACATTAATCAATTTGGATGAAAAATAGAAGAAGTGAATGGATATGGCTTGATGTGCACGAACACGATGCACAAACACATTTGTAGGTGGAGAAAATTAATGGAATAGAGAATAATGAGCCTCTCCTTATATAGGAGGTGGAAGCTACTATTTAGATAAGGATTATGATAGTTGCAAATTCCTTTAGATAATTCCTCTATTTATTTTAAATCAAATTCAATAAATTTCAATCCAAATCTAAATCAATTTAAATCTAATTAAATTACATCATTTAGTTTAAAATCAATCAAATTTCAAATATATATATTAATTTAACTATTTAAATAAATCCAAAAAATCAAATCAAGATTTAAATCGCCACAATAATTTAAAAATATATTTTCCAAAAATACTAATAATAATAATTTCAAAAATTATATTATTATTTAAAAATAAACTAATAAATAATTATAAAATATATATGTATGTCCAAATAATATTTACATAAATATACTTTTCTAATATACCATTTTATAGAAAAATTATAATATATCTGTATAAATGAAAGGCTTTTCATAATTAAAATCATAAACTTGAAAATTTAGGCACGATAGCTAAAAATAATTATTATCTATATTATTTCGAAACTATAAAAATAGAAAAAAAATATTTTTCAAAAATATGTACGCTCGCACATAGTCGTACTAGTCGAGCAATTATGAAAAACAAAATTTTGCGCGCGACGTACAATGCAACTACGCGATGTACAATATACAAAAATAAAAAAATCAGTATCAAATTTATTAAAAAAAATAGTAGAAATTGAGGGGCTTTACAGTGGGTCTGGGTGGATTTGGGCTGTACATGATTAAATGAAGAAGAAGTTAGTAATGGGACTTGGGTTGAGTTAATGGCACTCTATGACTGTTAGATAGTATCAAATGGTTTTCCTTAAGTAAATTGGATGATTATAGCTTTCCAAATAGTACTCCAAATAATTTTAATGTATTTTAAAATGTTATGTAGTAGTAATTATATTACTAGTATTCCTTTTCGACTAATAATTTTGCTAGTATTTTTTGTTATATATAATTAATAATATTTTATTGTGTAAATTGCTAGTTATCTAAAACTCTAATTATTATATAGTGTTACTTGTATAAATAAATAGCTTTAACTATTTTCTACTCTAAAGGCTATTTTGATTTTACAAATTATTATATTCTAAATTGTCAATTTATTTCTAAATAAATAAGTTAAGATATTTTAAATATATATATTGTATATGTAAAAGTGGTTAGCATTTATGGTTTTAATGTGTTTTGATATAAATAATTAGTATTTATTCAAGTGATAGTTAAGTAAATATTTGGTTTAATTTTGTTAATATTAATTACTAAATATTTTGCTAGCAAAATGTTCTAGTATTTTCTAAAATGATTTCTTTATTAGATATAGCTTAAAGAATTATTTTGATTAAGCTACATTATATAGTTTCAAAAGAAATGTTAGCTATTTTTGCCTATAAATGTTAGAAATAGTTAGTTAAAGTCTTTACTTCAACCCTAACAAATTGTACCAACTACCAGGTGATCATTTACATCCATGCAGTACTACTCCCGTGCTTCCAAGGCGAGGCAAGTACACCGATTCGACTTGTACTTTGTATTTCTGTCTTACATTCATGTGCCATATTCTCATATCAGACACGAGATACACACGATTGTCTTCTACCTTGTTTATTGCATTGAATCATTATTTATTGTAGGGATTGGGGGAAATATTAGCTTTTGTGTGACCACACCCAACATAGGTATTGTGGATAGCCTAATCGTATACTTCACGTACGATTAAGCCACACCTTGTAGAATTGATTGATTGTGGATTGATTATGGATTGTGGTCCTAAGCCGATCACACATTAGTTTAATATTTCAAAAATATCACACTTACATTGATTGTCGTGTTCATTGTCTTGATTCATTGATAGCCGTGTTCATTGTCTTGCATATTGATTGTCACGTTCATTGCATGCAGTTTCACAATTCATTTCTGGTACTGTAGTTTCATTTCTAGTTCTGGTATTCTGGTTTCACCATGTATTCTGTACCACAGATTACGTTATATATGTCACACCCCGATCTGGGAAATCGCTCGTCCTCGCTAGATTTTACCCGAATCATCGTCCTCGCTGGGGCGTGATGCCGTACAAGCCTGGAGTTGCGCTCGTGCAAGGCAAAATAATGGTTCACATAGTATTTATCTCAAATTGATAACATAAGCAGCGGAAGGAAAACAGAGTATAACATAATAATCTCTTTTATTGATAATGAACTGAAGATTACAAAGGCTCTGAATAGCCCAACTTAACGTGCCAATTGGCTACAACGCTCATGATCTCTCTAGCTCACAAAGGATTACATTGTTCCATATATTATGCCTCTTTATAGCCAACAAGTAGTCTTCGGCCGAACATCTCCATGTCGCAAGTCTGAACGCCTATGCGGTAGCTCCTCGAGTCGAACATATCCTGACCTGCACATAAACTAGTGGGGGATTAGTGCTTTCGTCCTTGCTTCGTACTGATCAAGACCTGCTCACACCCAAACCAAACACTAAGTATTTTTAGTGAAACATGCATCTTAATTTGGTGATCTTTCTATTTAGCCTTAGGATCAGTTTCATGGCAGCATTCAATGTATAGCAACTTATCGTAAATGTGTCTTACACCGTGTTCCTGCAACAGATATAGTTAGACATAATATGAAACATAAACATAGTGAATTGTGCTGATCTCCGTCCCATCTTGCCTAGCCTGCAATGGTTAGAACTTAACATAAGCAATCATACGATTCACGAAACCAACCAATCGTAAACTTAAACATATACATAAGGGTAGCAGGCCCTGCGCCTGCACCCAACTCTCATCTCAGCCTACCGGCCCTATCTATATAAAGGTTACGGTGTTTCGCACCGTAATGGACTTGGTATCTCTTATGTGTAAGCCTATGATCACTTCGATACGGATTGCTAGCCCAATATCCGAAGGATCCCAAACTTATGGATATCATAGCTTATCATAGCACTGGACGGTCGCAATCCGTCCGAATGATGTGTACCATAAATACCACACATAATTCCCTCCTAGGCCGAACGGTCCCGGTGCCCCGGTCGTAACCGTCCGAGGGAAGCTGCACCCATACACGGGCCATCCGAGTCCATTGACCATACAATACATACCATAGCATACAAGTCATATCGTTCCAACCAAGCTCGTGTTCCATAAACATAATCTCGCTCCATAAACATATTCTCGTCTCATAAACATAATCCACCATCCCTATCTCAAGCTCCGTCGGCGTTATGCCCCAACACATCCATATTGATGCACAACGTCCAACGGCTTAGTCATCTCGTACTCATATTCAGCGCGTACCATTCGTAATTTATTCTCATAGCCTAATTCTGTAGTTACTTAGTATTTTCGTAGCTTAAGTGCACGAGGGCACGCTCAGCACCATAATCAATGTTCTATGTCTAGTGTTCAATGTTCTCGGAGACGTGCACGTGATGCACATCTCGATATTGTCTTTCAATGTTCTACCATCACCGCCATAGCTACCGCGACTCGTACACTTGATGCACGTCGCTTCAATTATTCGATTGTTCAATGTTCTATCTTAGTGTTCAACACATATTTAGACACTTACTCGCCGAGCCACGCTCGCTAACTCGATAACATCTTACGCATATACGAACATATTTTATTAGACGAGAAGGAATATGGAAAGAGAGTCAAGAACCCGCCTACCTTAAGTCGATACGCCTTGCCATTTTGCCGAGTTGAAGCGGCTCGCTTTCATAACTTGGTCGCATAGCTAACTCTCGGACTTAGCCATTCCTTTTGAACTACTCGGTTGATTTGGCCTATCGCGCCCATGCCACGATCCGTAATCCAGCATAAAGGCGTAGCCTGCACACCAGATCAACTAACATCAGCAGTTGCTCAAACGGAACTTATTCTTTGTATCGATTCGATTCATAGATTCCAATCGACTCAAAGCTTACCTTTGGCCAACGTAACTCTCGCATCGATTTGCATCGATACCTCATCGGGTTAACGCAACTCTTCGAGTCAACGACTCATCGTAATGCACCGTGCGGAGCGGGGCATTACATAATATACCACTCAAAATAAGGTTCGTCCTCGAACCGAAACCAACACTTAATCCAAGTGTCTCGCTAGATCGTTTCACGATCTCGTACTACTATCATTGGAATCATACAACTTAGTTTGGATCATACACATATTTTAGGCGTCCTACCAATATATGCATTTCAGCCAAGCTTAGTTGTAGGATATCGGGACAACTAACAAGCTCCACTTAAATCCTCAAGCACCAATCAGTCCGTACTCGACTTAGTCATATCTTAGCGCCTATTCCTAAAATACTCCTCGTATGTTTATTCCATAACATGCGATCATCTTCCAACATCTTGCACATAACCTAACTCGAAACTATTAGTTCAATCTCATAAGTTTCTCGCTGGCCACCTAACACTCATACTGCATCAAGTCATTGCGCATCCGATCGCAACAATTCTTCATAATGCCTACTCGCCCAATCGTTTCCTATCTCTCACATAACTCAAGTCTTTCATCCAATCATTTATAACATTTGGCCTTAACGACATGGACTAAGTCTAACATGTCACGAATTCCTTTGCCTACAATCCGTACTAAGTCTCGCACACAACTATTCCAATACGACCCACATTCTCGAACTGTCTACGCATCGCGTCTGGGGCTACCCCCGCTAGGTAACTTATCTAGACATCGTGCTTAATCTCTCCCGACACAAGAGGTCAACTTGAGTCTACGATGCTCAAAGGCAACAATCTTTCTGACCCAAGGTCTCTTACGATACGCTCATCTCTGATTCTCGACCGAGTACGACTCCTTTACTCAATTTCAAATCAATCCCAACTAGTTCGTTCCATAACATAAACCGTGTGCTCAACACACATAGCCTAACCGTTACTCGAACCGACCTACGACACAACTCTTAAGGTCGTTCTACTATTCGTCGCTCTCGTACATTACAGAATTCTCACAATCGCCTTATCGCGTCACTACGCTAAGCACGTTCCTCAACATCTATTCGATCATCGACCAACCAAGTCTACTTACGCACTCATTCAATCGATCATAACTTTTCTAGCCGTCTTGATCTAGTCGAAGGCTACTCGCTAACTTCCGAAACACGATACTTAATCGCTTAGACTTATCCTCAATATGCACTACATCATTCTTCATCCTCGACAAAATTTCTTATTCGGCTTCTTTAGGGTCGTCCTACGATTTCCCACATTCACTTGAATTGGCGGTCAAGTCTTCTAGGGTCATCTGTCCCGAATCTACGCTCGATAATTGAAAGTCATCAACGAGGGACAGTTACTACGAACCATGCTATATCCTATCGCGAAGCCAAATCAATTCCCGACAATTCCTACGAGACTTCATCCAATCCGATATAACTTATAAACCCATAATTATCTACCCCTCGTGCAACTGATGCGCCGTTAACTACTCGAATCACTTACGCACATTGCACGCCGTTACTACTCGAATCACTCATATATTACCGTCGACTATCTTTGCTAGTCGTATGACATCTACTCGCCTCAAATCCGAGTTTACCTATTCGTAATCATAGTTCGACACATTCCATACTCATCAAAACCATCCTTGAACACACTCGCATCAAACCACGAGTCAAATCCAATTTGCCACGCCTTGTAAGTTCGATCATCCCCGCTGTATGAATCACCATACCAGCGCTCACGTGGAACGATCGTCCTAATTTGACGTGATGCATGTACGAGGCAGGTGTTGCGCTCGCTCAAGACAAGAATGTCAACATAGTGGTGATCCACGAAGCAATCCAGACACTTTCGTTTTCATCCAAGTAATACACATCCACTTTCCAATTCTCCGAAGCGTTCATACCGTTACCATCCAAATTGCCATCAACTTAACTTGCATCCTATTCATCCAACAACAATGCTCTGTATGTCCTAAAAATCAAGTTGTATTTATCAAATAGGCAGAGAATTCTCAATTGCGCACCCTTCAAATGGACTGCACAGGAAACAGTTTGCGCTACAAATCGAACGTGCAAGCTGAACTGCGCTACCACCCGAGCGCGCTAGGCTGACGTGGCAACATCATCATTACCTGACAAAGATCAGATCTTCTGACATCCTGACAGCCTGAAAAACGAGGAGTCTGTTCGTTTCTTGTGCAGCACAGCGCTCGAGAACAGCTGTCCAACTTCAGCGCAGTCTGCCAGTCCAACTTCAGCGCAGTCTGCCAGTCCAACCACAGCCCAAGTCTGAATTCCAGCGCTGTCCATTGGCTAGAAGTAAGCGCAGTCTGAAGCTAGCGCTATTTGGTTAGCACGGTTCATCAAATAACTGACATTTATTACGTGGCTTACATGCCATCAATTGCTTACCACGTGGCAACCATCTGCACACGACCAAGCGCATTTCAATCAAACAATGCCACGCGTCTGAAAATGGTTAGCCTACGATCGAACAACTGCCCAATAGGACAGTGCAGTTTGCAGTCTGCGCAATCTGTCGCCAGCGCAGTTCATCATGCGCAGTCCAGAATAACTACAAATTAGTTATTTCTAGAACTCTATAAATAGAGTTTCAAGTCCTTCATTAAGGGGATCAGATCATTATTATCATCAGAGATCAGGAGTTCTTGTCCAAGTATTGTTGTATTCTTCAGAGGCTATCGTCTTCAAAGTTCACATCGTCCAAGGGATAAAGCGATCGTCTTCAGATCGAATTCCTATAGTTGTACTTTTCCAGAATTTAATTGTAATCTTCTTACAAAGTTTGTGAAATAAAAGACTTTTGTTTTTGCAAACAAAATGGCGACTCTGCTGGGGACGACTTTCTCCTCCGACGTGGAAGTGACAACTCAATGTGACGTTGCGTCTATCGGAAAGACGCAGAAGACGCTGGTTGTGAAGGTCAATCCGACTGCCTATGAAGCGATGATCAACTCTGGGGCTACTCGTCGTACTGTGGCCTCTGCCAAGAGCAAGGTCCATTCAGTGTGGACTCCGAAGTCCTCTGCGCAGTCATTTGCGCAGTCTGCTGTTTCTGCTGCCAAGGAACCAGTGGCCACTTCTGCCCTTGCACAAAACACCACCAGCGCTGCCAAAGCGCAAGCCAAATCTTCTACTACCCATGCCAGCACACTGTTCCTCTTGCTACAGCGCAAGACACTTCCTATGCTGCTCTGGCAAAGTGCAAGACTCCTCTTTCCCTGGCGTAACTTACAGCAACTTTTGCTCCTGCACAATCAACTGTCCCTTCAACCAGAGTGCAACTTAAGCCTTCTGGGACCAAAACTCCTGCTGCGCAAGCTACAACTCCTGAAGTTTTTGTGGCCAAAAGGCCATCTGTCAAATCCTCTCAGGTGCAGTCGGCCAAGGCGCCTACTACTACCTCAACCCAAGCGCAAGCTGCTCCAGCGCAATCTAAAAGGGATAGTCTTTTGGCTAATCCCCCTTCTTCTCACAGCAAAGGGAAAGACTCTGCTCCTCTTCCCAAGTACCCTGTTACTCTTGTGCAGTCCACTGGGGGTAGTCTGTTGACTGTTCCTTCCCCTCCTCAGAACAAAGGAAAAGGCCCGTTGGTCTTTTCTCAAACTTCCTTGTTCTACGACTTGGAAGACAATAGAGGAAAAAGCTCTTTAGCCAACCCTTCCTCACAAAACAAGGGAAAAGGTCCTTTGGTCTTTTTTCAGTCTTCCCTGGTCTTTACCTCGGAAGATCAATTTGAACATACCTCGGCACCGATCAATGCAAAGACTCTCCCAAACAAGAGGTCTTCTCTCCCTGCCAAAGGAAAATGTGCTGATCAAAGAGGTATTTTGCCTACTCCGGTAGCGGAACTCCAAGATCTCCCAACTCTCCGGATATCTCGCTCACAGCAAAGAAAATTACTGGTGTCTCAGACAGAAATCCCTGGGGGTGAGTTTGCTGATCTACGAGTTTATCTCAATAGATCTCGGTCTACATCAACTTCTACGAAACGCAAGCAGCCAATGCCGAAGATGAACCTACATCGAAGGCAAACTTGTAACACCCAGTTTTCTGAAATTGGGATATTTTGAAAATTTATTATTTTTATTATTAAATAATGGTGATTTAGTCATGTTATGAATTTTGGTGATTTTTAGTTAGATTAAAACTATTTTCTAAGTCATGGCTTATGACTTTGTGATTTACTAGTATAACCCTAGTGTAAACCCTAGAGATTTCATAACCTAGAGACTAACCATGACCATGTAAGCCTAACCAAGTGATTAGGATATCAAATTGCCACTTTTTAGTCAAAAGGGTATTTTGGTAATTTATTAGAATTTATTTGGATTTATGTAATTTATTATTATTTAATTAGTTGATTAGTGTCATGTTAGCTCCTAACCTAGTTTAGCACTAATCTAGAGGTTAGCAACTAACCTAGAAGACTAACTAGAGGATGTTAGCTTTATGTGTAAATATCTAGGTTTGATAAATATCTAGATATTTAACTTTAAGGATATTTCCTTTAGAAATCTAGAAATATCTAAGGGTCAAAGACTTTAAGGATATTTCCTTTAAGGATATTTCCTTTAGAAATCTAGAAATATCTAAGGGTCAAAGACTTAAGGATATTTCCATATAAAGACACCCCCCCTTCATTCACACCTCATTTTCATTACACCTTTTTTCCCTCAACTTCAACCTTCCACAATTTAACCATTTCAACACCAAATTGAGCCTAGTTTCTTGCATTGGAACCCCCTACCATTGAGGATGCTAAGGGAGGCTAGCTAGCAAGGTTGAACACCATCTTGGCACCATCAAGTGAAGAGGACACCCCCCCAAAACCTTATTTTCATTGAGTTTTCACTCAATAGGTAAACACTCACAAAACCTATTAAGATTGTGTTTTCTCTCTATGGTTGCATGCATATAGGTATACCCTAGCTGTGGGTCAAGTTTGGTAGGATATGGATTAGGTTTGGTGTCCGTATCGGACACGTATCTGTGTGTTCAATTAAGTGTTTGGTGAAATGTCACTATGGTTTGAAAGTTGTTGTTTTCCAAAAAAAATTATATTTTTGGGTAGCCCTAGGCTTTTAGGACACAACCCTAGTTGACTGAGCACGAAATCGTATCGTGTCCGTATCCAAATTGGACACAAACACACTGTTAAACACCACACTGTGCACACTGTTAAACCCCACTGTTTGACATTTCGTGTCGTGTCCATACGTGTCGTGGACACGATATAGGAACTTGGACACGTGCCCTAACACCCCACCTATCCTAGGACACGACCACGACACCATAGGTTGCACACACGTGGCCCTAGACTGGCTGACATGCGCGCACGAGACTGTGCACGCTGTCCTGCTACTCGATACTGATTGCAAACACGACCCAACACGTGGACACGTGCCACTTGGCACGAGGGTAGGGGCACCCTTTGACAACCTATCCACGAAGTTTCATGCGACCACGTGTCGTATCGGACACGAAATTGCCTCTGCACTGGTCACTCACTGACACTGTAAACACGAACTCGAGGCTCTTATACGCCTCTCTTACTCGGACACGACACGACCCCGACTCAATTCAGGGTGCTGGACACTTAGAGTAACCCTAGGCGAATCTACCCACGTGATCACGAGACTTCTAGACCCTTGTGTCGTGTCCACGAGACACATAAACTCGTGCACGACGCGGTGACTGAACTGTTTACCCGATTTGGTATTTTAATACCTGGACACGTCGTGTCGTGTCGTGGTGCACACCTGGGGACACCTACGACACGTACACACCTAGGGGCACGATTACCAACTACTGTATGGGCATCTTAGTTAGGTTTTGGGCTTTGAAATCGGGTTTCCCCCGTATATCCTCACTGTGTTCAGTGTTCCCATTTCAGTATATTTTTTAGGTTTTATATTTGAATTTCAATTCGATTTTTATGTATATATATATATATATATATATATATATATATATATATATTTGTGTGTATATATACTGTATATATAAGTATATATGTATATGAGTGTGTGGGTATGTGTATGTGTATGTAAATGTGTATATGTAGATATGTAGGGGTGGTTAAATATATGCATATATGTATGTGTGTGGGTTGGATTCCTTCTCAGATTTCCAGGGTTTAAACCCCCCCTGCTGTGTTTCACACCACTGCCACTTGCCACTGTCACACTCTCACTCTCCTTCCCTCTCTCTCTATATATTGTAGTGTACATATATATATGGGGTATTATATAGTGTACCATATATATAGGGTATTATATAGTGTATCATATATATACATAGGGTATTATATATATAGAGGGGCTATATGTGGGTATCATGTAGGTTGGCTATATAGGGTTGTATAGATGTGTATGGGTACATATATATATATATATATATATATATATATATATATATATATATATATATATATATATATATATATATATATATATATATATATATTAGATTGTGGGTATTATATATATAGTTGGGTATATATGTAGGTTATATATGGTATTAGATATATGGTATGGATGTATGGCTATAGACACCTATATGAGATACCTATACATGGTATCTAGTTACACTAGCCTATAGCCTATGGTTAGTGAGTTTGGAATTGACCAATAGGCTTAGTAGGCCTAGGTTGACTAGTAAGTTGACCCTTGTTGACCATGGTTGACCAAAGTCAACTATAGGTCAACCATGACCTAATTGACCTAGAATTGACTTAGATGTATTTTAGATGACTTGGTGACTTAAGTTTGACTAAACCCTAACTAATTGATTTATGTTTGACCATATGGTTATGAGGATGGTCCTATGTAATTTAAGATATGTATGGGGTTAAGTGGAATACATAGAGTTGAGTCATGACTTGAGTTGGAGTATGGGATTAGCTTGATTATAGGATTAAGGTTGGTATTATATATATGTATTTATGTGTGATATACTTTGTATAGATAATTGGTTATACCTTAACATTATGGTATAGTATCTTAGGTATCCTAAGACATGTTAGCCTATGTTTGGTTTTGAGTTAGCCTTATAGAGTTTGACTTAGATAGTTGACCATTGACCTAATTACCATATTGACTAGTCTGACCATTATTGACTAAACCCTAGATAACTTGACTAGTTTGGCTAGAATGTTTGACCAAGAGTTGACTTTAACCTAGATTAGACTTGTTTAACCTTGTTTGACCTTGTATGACTTAGTTTAACTTCTTGTGACCTAGTATGACTTGATTTGACTTAGTTTGACTGTAATGTTGACCAAGTTTGACTTTGACCTAGATTGGCTTAGAATTCATATAGATTACATTGTAGATTTCATTTACCTTCATTTTGGACATGTCATAACTGTGTTGCTCTATTTTAGGACATTGTGACCCTGGTACAGACATCTGATATTACACTACTCTTTCCAGAGTATCAGGCGAGTACATTCTCTGATAGTTCTCTCATTTATTTATCAATTACTGTATTTCAGTTCTAGTTAGTTCTATGTGATTCTCTGTATCAACACGTATGGATATTTCTGGATTTATGTATCGACACATACCTTACTTGCTGGCCTCTATTACTGGAGTCATTGGAATTATTCCGGAATCATTTCTGGAATCATCATGTATTGGCCAGACTCATCTCGATTCTTTTGTCGATTTTGGATTCACTTGCTAGGCAGGGAAATATTGAGTAAGACATGTAGACATACCCCAAATCCGGAATCTCCTACTGGAATCTACCGGAAGCATAGCCATCTCTTGCCTGATCAGTGAGAGATGTGCCTGATACCTACAGCCATTTACATATCGACCTCGGTATTTTAAAACACACTGTTAGATCATAGTTGGACTAACCCTGGATTCATTGATCACTGTTGGACTTATCTTGTACCGGAAATCATCTGGTATCGGATTATATGGACTGGATTCACACTGGGATTACATTAGACTTATATCGTACTGTCTGGACTCATATATATTATTCTAGTTCAGTTAGCTTTTATTACCGTCTTCATTGCCATGATTCTTCTCTTGTTTTAGTTACCTTTCTTTTCTTGTATCTTACTGTTTCTCTAGGCCATCATTACCTGTATAAAACTGTCGTGCTCATCAATAAAACTGTCTATAACTGCTTTATAGTTCTTTGTCATTTACTTGGATTTTCTAGATGAGTTGTACTCGTTCCTGTCCTGATTGGACCTATTGAAAATATTACAGATGATAATCCTGAGGACACATGCCCTACTTACCATGGACCTGGCGAGAGATTAGCTACCTTTGGTCCCGACTCTCAGGAGTGATTCAGGAGATTAGCTAGTAGACTACTTTAGCTTCCATGTTTTGGCTTGTGTATTAAAGTTAAGATATTGAGTTTGTATTAAGTTTGTTTGAGACATTGTTGTATTATTTTAGTAGTTAGTCGTTGTTGTCTTTAATTCTTTAGGTATAACTTCTGTGTTATCTCATCGTGTTTTAGACTGTGATTGAGTATATTCTACCCTTTACTTGCCCTCCATTCGGAGCTGAGATCTGGACAAGTACTTTTTATACACTGTATGAGATTAGTTAGCAACCTAGGACAGCTTACTACCGCCGGCACTGCAGCGTAGGCTAGACGTACCCACTTCTCGTGCCCCTATACAGGATGTGGGTCGTGACAAAACTTCCAGGATAAAAAATCCTGACACCTATACTAATGAAGTGAGTACTTTCCTGTATACTCACGGGACAAAACATCTGAAGAGCCGGAACCACGTTCCGAATGTTGTCAAAGAATATTTTCCTCAAACTTCTTCTCGTCCCGTTATTGTTCCTGACCTCCGAGAGCACCTCAAGCAAAAGCGGGACAATATCTCGACACCTCCAGTTCAACCACTTGAACACCATTTTAATCATAAGGTTGTCATCCAGTGCTGTTGCCAGACAACAAAACGATCTGTCTTCGATCGTCTGAATTTTGCAACTTCTGAACCAATGTCAGAAGACGAAGATGAAATGTTATATGCTTCCGTCAACATGGCTTCTCGAGACATTGGGGATAGAAGGTGCTCCAAACACGGCAAGCCCCGTAGGCCCAGCCAGCGGTACTTAGATTTACTCCAAGAATCTTCTGAAGGAGTATTTTGACACACCCGATCCCGAAGTCGAGACACGATCGGTCATAGGAATCTTCTCCAAGAGCCCTCAGGAGATGATTCCTTCTCTGATTATGATGCATACAGCGAAAGTTCTGAACAGATAGTGTCTTCTACTGTACCCAGAGAAGTGACAGCTTATGTTGTCACTGAAGACCCAGATGCTTCTAGTTCAGCAAATCAAGAACAACGAATAGCTGCACTGGAAGACAAGCTGAAGATCATGGCTGAAATGGTCGCAAATATGCATTCTATCATCGTGGCCCAACATACAGTATCACCGACCGCACCTGCTGTAAATCCTGAGATTATAGCATCGTCAGTGCCTGTCAATGCAGGTCTGGGGTTAGTATCTCCTCAAATACCCCCTGTACAAATTCAACCCATACCCAGTCAGTCAGGAGCTGGGGGTAGTACTTACCACGATGCTCCTCCTCCTAACACTATAATTCA
This sequence comes from Iris pallida, assembly GCA_029216955.1. Lineage (NCBI taxonomy): Eukaryota > Viridiplantae > Streptophyta > Magnoliopsida > Asparagales > Iridaceae > Iris > Iris pallida. The sequence goes on from JANAVB010004600.1 coordinate 2,256,283, forward strand.
GCCTGCTCCTTCTTCATTATCGGAGGATGCTAATGAAGCTGTCAAACTCTTGCGCACTCAATTCGAGGCTTTTAAAGAGAAGGATAATTTATAGAGATTGGGAATCAAATAACCCTATCCGGTTGAATGGAAGGAAGTCCCATTCCCTCCAAAGTACAAGATTCCCACGATTTTGCTGTTTGACGGCAGCACTTCTTCGAGCCAGTTCATTAACCACTTTGAGGTAATGACTGTTCAACTTCAGCCAAATGACGCTCTTTTTACCAGGATATTTGTCGGCTGTTTAGCCGGTGTAGCATACGATTGGTACATGAGCTTGCCTGATAGCTGTATCACCTCTTTCTCGGGTTTTAAACAAATCTTCTTGGAGCGATTCTACGAGGGAATCAACGACATGACCATGTCGGCCCTCAACAAGATCAAAAAAAGATATAATGAAACCGCTGAGAGTTTCATTGAAAGATTTCGCCGAGAAGCATTAAAGATGCCTCCTGGAACTCCGACCGCTGTCACTATAGATACCTGCAAGGCAAATCTTTTGCCTATTATCAGCATGTGGACGGGATCAACTCAATTTCAAGACTGGCCATCATTTATTGTCAATGCTAAAGCAGCTGAAGTTAGCGCTGACAAGTTTAAGCAGTTGGGGGTACACATGTCTAACCCCGACCAGGATAAACACCCGACATCTAGTAGCGGTAATCGTCAGAACAACCGCAAGGGTAAAGAAACTTTGAACATCAATTTGAAGAGCAAATAATCTCTGGCTGTCAACATGGCTCCACCTACCTCTACTTCTACTCCTTCTGCCCCTCCACCAAGGAAACCTCGTCCGAAAGTAGAATACTCCTTTGACGAGAATGACACCGTGAGCATCTTCGATTGCTTGATCAAAAGCAATAAGCTTCAACTCCCAGACCCGAAGAAGCCTGACGAGGTCGGTAAGACTGATCATCCCAAATATTATGTTTATCACAGGTTCATTGGTCATCCCACTCGAGCATGTTATGTGCTCAAAGGCAAGATTCAAGAGTTAGTCAACGCTGGTGTTGTCACCCTTCAACAAGATGAGAAGACTGTTACCGCGAACATGGTCTCAGTACAGTTCGGTAACTTCCCTCCACAGATGATACAACATGGTGTCATTCCTATCCCCAAGGCCACTCTTGAGATCGAGAATCTCCCCCCCCCACGGAGTGAAGGTCTCGTCCCCTTATCCCTTGATAACGGATTATGTGGATCCATCCTGACCTTGTTGCAGAATTCGAGGCTCCTTCCTTGTCTAAGCAAAAAGACCGCTCCAAGGGCAGAACAAAGAGCTGCAATATGGTGTCTTTTGACCCCATAGTTGAAGAGAAAATCCTGCTGGGCACCAGGTCAGGGAAAGCCTATTTACGGGAATTTTGCGAAACTCAAGAAAACCCTGCTTCTTCTTCTGAGTCTGCTCCAGTGCAACCTGTCTCTACTGAGGACATCCCTTCTGTATCATTACCGGTTGTGGAACCAACTCCTCCTAAACCGGCAGCAGCCGACAAAGGCAAACAACAAGTCCGCTTCGACAAAGTTTTAAAGAAATTACCCCCCACTGGACTTGAAAAGCCATATAACTTTTACATATTGGCTCAACTGGCCAACACACCGGCTAGGTTGTCCATCTTCGAGCTCTTACGTCTCTCTAAAGAGACTCGAGAAACACTATGTGAGGCTTTGATGTAGGCAGACACTTGCCTAACTCTTCTTAAGAAACCTGACTCGGAACCTGTCTCTTGTCTCCATTGTCACAATGTGTTGGAATTAATTCCAAATATTACCTTCACACAAGATAACATGTTAATGGAAGACAATCGACATGACCGTCCTCTCTACTTTACTGGATATGTCGACTCCATGAAGGTCGATCGTATTCTAATAGATCCAGGATCAGCACTCAGCATCATGCCCAAGACAATGTTGGATGCTCTGAAGATTCCAGTGCATAGCCTCTCTGGTACTATCACCACCATTCTGGGATTCAACCAGGGAAGAAGTGAACCTTTAGGCAAGATACGCCTAAAACTCCAAATCAGCAATCTTCGCACGAAGGTGACCTTCTATATTATAGACAACCATGGTTGTTCCTACAATGCTCTTCTGGGGAGACCATTCCTGTATGAACACAACATCGTTCCTTCTACTCTCCATCAATACTTCAAATACGTTGATGACAAAGGAGAAGTCCAAAAAGAAGTGGCGGATCTCTACCCGTTTAAAGGCGTTGAAGCATATTGCAACAACGCTCGCATGTACAAAGAAGAGTTTATGAAGGTGGTATTAGCCATGGATGGTGAAGAAGAACAGAAAGCAGTGCCCAATGACACTCTCATCATACCTGTCAATGGGCGTGTCTCTCATCCTCAATCCTCCAAACCATTAGCTATTCATCTGCCAGCCCAGAAGCAATCAACTGGTGATAATCATGATCAAAGGGAGCTCACCTCTTCTGAGCCACTGGTTATCGACTTACGTCGTAACAAGGATAAAGGGGAGCTCACCTCTTCTGAGCCACTGGTTATCGACTTACGTCGTAACAAAGATCAAAGGGAGCTCACCTCTTCTGAGCCGCATGTTATCGACCTTCGTCGCAACAAGCCTAAACCTCCTTGCTCTTCTGATCCTCCTCTTGTAATCGATTTGACCAAGCCGGCTAAGGCTAAAGGTCCTGCTGTAAATATGGATGTACAAATTAATGAAAAAGTATCTACTTTTCAGTATACTGATGTCATTTATCATACTAAATGCTATTTGGATATGCTAGATAGCTTTCAGTCATTTACAATAGGAGTCGTACAATCCCTTCAGACGGAAGTAGTATTTGAACATCCAGATGACTCATATTTTGTTGTTCCTTCTCGAAAGAGAGGCGAGAGTCCAATACTTTTTAGTAAAGGGCCAGAACAAAAATTCAGCTATACAGATGATAGTAAAAATAACGATATAGGATGTCTCCAACTTCGTCGTTATAGTCAACAATCAAAAGACATCATCCGAAAGATGGGTTATGACTTCAAGAATGGCCTCAATTACGGTAAGGGTAGACGAACTCCTATCCGTACGGTTGTTCCGAAAGAAAAATCAGAGATGTACTACAGCAGGACAAAAAGAGGTCTCGGATATGCTTCACCTCCGATCTTATCTCCGGAAGTCTCCGAATTCGATAGTGAGGAACGCTCTAATTCTTCTGATTCCAGATCATGGGATTCTGACACCAGTATCGGTCAAGTTCATCGATTGATTGTATCTTCTAATATGGTTTCCGCTGAATTCCCGGAAGGCTATGACGAGGATATTGAAGAAAATCCCAAAACAGATCCTTGGGCTCAACGAATGGATACCCAATGGGAACTCCGATTCGATCAACGAGAACCTCCTACCGAAGATCAATTGGTTCAAATTGACGTAGGAGAAAGCGGGTCACCTCGTCCAATATTCATTAGCAAGAGCCTTCCAGAGGCGTATAAGCAAGAATTAATTCTTCTTATTCGAGAATACATTGATATCTTTGTTTGGAATTATGAAGACATGCCAGGTTTAGATCCTAAAGTTGCTACTCATAAACTAAATATTTTGCCTAATGCAAAGCCAGTCAAATAACATCAAAGGCGATTCAAGCCAGAAATGATGGACGCCATCGACGATAAAGTCAAAAAGCTCATAGCTTGTGGCTTTATTCGAGAAGAACAACATCCAGATTGGGTAGCCAATGTTGTCCCAGTCTTGAAAAAAACTGGCAAAGTTCGAATTTGCATCGACTTCCGGGATCTTAATGAAGCTTGTCCAAAGGATGAATTTCCTCTCCCCATTACAGATGTAATGATCGACAATACTTGTGGTTTTGAAAGAATATCCTTCATGGATGGATTCTCTGGATACAATCAGATTCGGATGAATCCTGAAGATGAAGAATACACTTCTTTCCGCACCCCTCGCGGTGTCTATTGTTACACTGTGATGCCATTTGGTCTCAAAAATGTGGGTGCAACTTACCAACGAGCTATGAGTACCATCTTTCGAGATCATCTTCGTAAGACTGTCGAATGCTATGTTGACGACATCGCTGTCAAGAGTCGTCTGAAGGAAGATCACATCCAAAATTTAAGAACTATCTTCAATCTCATGCGCCAGCATCAGTTAAAGATGAATCCCACCAAGTCATTCTTGGGTGTCTCTAGTGGTAAATTTTTTGGCTTCGTTATTACCTCTAAAGGTATACACGTGGATCCCGAGAAGATCAAAGCCATTCAAGAGATGCGTCATCCACGCAACTTAAAAGAGCTACGAGGATTCCAAGGTCGACTTGCGTACATCCGGAGGTTCATTTCAAATCTGTCTGGACGCTGCAGGCCGTTTACTCAATTAATGAAAAAGGGTATATCTTTTATTTGGACTGAAGAATGTCAACAAGCATTCGATGACATAAAGCGATATCTCATGAACCCACCAGTCTTGGTACCACCAATCTCAGACATACCATTCTTAATGTATGTCCGTGCTATGGATCATTCATTGGGTGCTTTACTTGCCCAGAAGAACAAAGAAGGCCATGAACAATACATTTACTATCTTAGTCGTACTATGATTGGTGCTGAACACCGTTATAGTCCGGTTGAGTAAGAATGCCTAGTTCTTATGTTCACTGTTCAAAAGACTCGGTATTATATCATTGGCCAAACCATTCACGTCATTTCCTGAGTTAATCCTCTTCGGGTATTGATGAAGAAGCCTAGCACACTTAATTCCTGACTGGCTACATGGGCCATTCTGTTAGCCCAGTACGACATAGTTTATGTTCCACAAAAGTCTATTAAAGGTCAAGCACTGGCTGACTTTTTAGCAGCTCATCCTGTTCCGGAGACATCTAAGCTTTATGACGAAATTCCAGATGAAACATTGGAATCGAACATGATCTCTGAATAATTTCCTACTTGGCATCTGTTCTTCGATGGAGCATCCTGGATTGTACCCAATAGGACCATTATCGCAGGAGTTGGAATTGTTCTAGTCTCTCCAGAAGGATTAGCTATCCAAAGAGCTTACTCCTTAGATCAGCCATGCTCTAACAATGTGGCTGAATATAATGCCTTGTTCATTGGACTTCAATTAGCAAAACAGTTGGAAGTCGAATATCTTGAAGTCTACGGCGATTCTAAACTGGTTGTCAATCAGGTTAGAGGAACATATGAAGTTCGCCATCAAGATTTGGTGCCCTATCATGAAGCTGCAATCTATATGGCTACATCATTCAAAGCTTTCTTCATTGAATATGTTCGACGAGCTTATAATACTGAGACAAATGCTTTAGCTAATCTCGTAGCAGTCTTAGCAATTCCCGTCAGGAGACAACAAGTGGTTGTTGTTTCCAATAGAGAGTTGTTCTGTATCAAAAATAATCGCAACATTGAGTACAGTAACCTCGCCGAAGTCAATGTTATCAATAAAGATTGGAGAGCTCCTTTCATTGACTTCGTAGTTCATAACATACTTCCTGAAGATCCTAAGGAGGCTACGAGTATTCGCCGACGATCTCTCCGATTCTACTATAATTAGACCACCAAGACTCTCTATCGACGGACTTATGACGGCCTACTCTTGCCCTGTCTTGCTGGTGATGAAGCAAAGCAAGTATTGCGTGAAGCTCATGATGGTGTTTGCGGAGCACATCAACCCGGCCCTAAACTACAAGATCGTATCCGACGAATGGGTTACTATTGCCCTCTATGGTGTCTGATGCCATCGAATATGCAAGGAAATGTCGAGCCTGTCAAATCCATGCAGATTTCATCCATCAATCGTCGGAATTCCTTCATCCGACTGCTGCTTCCTGGCCTTTTGAAGCTTGGGGCATGGATATTATAGGTTCCATCAATCCTCCTTTTTCTAAAGGACATCGGTTTATACTGGCAATAACTGATTATTTCTCGAAGTGGACCAAAGCTATACCTTTGGCTGAAGTCAAAACTAGCAGTGTCATCAATTTCGTCAAACATCATGTTATCTATAGGTTTTGTGTGCCTCGATGAATCATTCATGACAATGGACCTCAGTTCATCAGTGAAAAGTTCACCAGATTCTGTGATGATCATCGGATTGACAATGTCGCCTCTACGGCTTACAACCCTGCTGCTAATGGCTTGGCTGAAGCCTTTAACAAGACTATCATCAAGCTCCTTAAGAAGTTTATGTCTACTAACAAATGGAACTGGAGTGAAAAGCTTGAAGAATGTCTATGGGCCTACCGTACTACGGTCTGTAACCCCACAGGCTGTACACCTTTCTCTCTGGTGTACGGTTGTAAAGCAGTTCTACCTTTGGAACTTCAAATTCCTTCCTTGAGGATTGCTATCGCTAACGAACTTACTACGGAGAACAATGATCTTCTTCGACTTCAAGAACTAGAGGCGCTCGACGAGAAGCGACTATTGGCTCAACAACACATAGAATTGTATCAAGCCCGCATCTCGAAGACTTTTAACCGCAAAGTTAAAGTCAGAGCCTTTCAGAAAGGAGAACTCGTTCTTACAGTCATACGTCCCATGACTATGACTCACATGAGCAAAGGCAAGTTCGATACAAAATGGGAAGGGCCTTATATCGTGAGCAAAGTCTTCTCAAATGGAGCCTATCAACTCACAGAGCCGGACGGTCGAATTGCAATGATGCCCATCAATGGCAAGTTCCTCAAAAAGTACTATGTATGAATATAAAAGGAATTTCTTGTAAATATGATCAGACAATTCATAAATAAAATTTGATTTTATTTCATCATAAACGATGTTACACAATATCAAGGACGGGAATCACTATCGTCCTTTTTGAAGACAGGAAGAGGACCACTACCGTCCTTTTCAAAAATATAGTCGGCAAAAGAGTCGAGAACATCCTTGCCCGATTTCACCAGAAATGCGCAAGCGGCCATCCTCTTGGCCTCTTCTTCTTCGGTTTTCCCTGGTTCAACCAGGAAGTCTAAGATGTCCCTTGGCGGCTTGGGTGCAGACGAACCTTCGCCCGCTTCCATCTGCTTTGGCTGGTTTGGTTCGGCTGGACGTTCCTCCGTGATTTCTTCAACCTTCGGGATAATCTCAGCCTTCTTGGATGCATCTTCAGACGACATTTTTGTGTTGAAAAGTGAAAGTGATCATTTCATCTAAATTTCTGTTCTATTTATAGGCAGAGATTCTTGAAACATCGAAGCGACAGTTCACCCGTTCATTCCATTCATTCGACGGTTCACCCGTTCATTCCATTCATTCGACGGTTTACCCGTTCATTCCATTCATTCGACGGTTCACCCGTTTATTCCATTCATTCGACGGTTCACCCGTTCATTCCATTCATTCGACAGTTCACCCGTTCATTCCATTCATTCGACGATTTACCCGTTCATTCCATTCATTCGACGGTTTATCCGTTCATTCCATTCATTCGACGGTTCACCCATTCATTCCATTCATTCGACGATTTACCCGTTCATTCTATTCATTCGACGGTTCACCCGTTCATTCCATTCATTCGACGGTTTACCCGTTTATTCCATTCATTCGACGGTTCACCCGTTCATTCCATTCATCCGACGGTTCACCTGTTCATTCAATTCATCTGATGGTTCATCCGTTCATTCCGACGATTCATTTTGTTCATACATTTTGACGATTCATCCGTTCACCTATATCAGCAACTTGTCACGTATTTATTTCTGATTAAGTTGTCTACCGAAATAATGATATTCAATAAATTATATTCTGCCATGTCCATATTACCTCTGAGCAGATATAATAAATATAATTATTTTCTACATCAAGAAATATATTATGTCCAGAACCTCTGAATATATTTTCTATCGCTACTATTTATAATAAATAATAGAGCCACAAAAAATAATGTCTTTTCATTGATCAGGATAAAAGATGTTACAAAAAGACATATCATAAAAGAGAAAATACAAAAAATTTCTTATTCAGCTGGAGGTATCATCAGGTTGGCTATTTGCTGCTTCAAGGTTTGAAGTCGTTCTTCACGAGAATCCAACACCCGCCTTCTAGCTTCCGCCATTCCAGATTCATCGTCAAATGTCGACAAGGTCACTAGTCGGCGAGTGATTTCATCTTGATGAGACGTGACAAACTCATCCTTCTCATGGGTCAAAATGTCTAGTTGCTGAACGGCAGCTTGATGCTGTATAGTTCCTTCTTCAAGAGCAAGTTGAACGATTCTCAACTCTTCTTGAAGTCGAGCAGACTCCGCCTTCAGTTCAGCAACTTTCTTTTCTTTCTCCCCAGCAGCAGACGCTATTACCTCCATCTGGGAATCATACTCTGAAGCCTTTGTAGCATAAGTGTCCAAAAAGGTCTGGAAAGCAGCTTTCGTGACTTCAGCTTCTCGAGTCATCCTTTCAAACTCAGCATTTACTAGGGGTTCTACCTCCTCCCGATTAAGATCTTTGTAAATCTTAATAGATTCCTCCAGCTCATCCAGTATATGTTCAAGATAGGCAGCTTGAGCTTCATCACCCTGGCTTCGGATAGCGCCAATCAGATAAGTAGTTGGACTTCTGACAGTGATAAAACCAACATTCTCTCTCTCTATTACCCTTTCTACTAAGGGTCCTAATGAAGTGAAGAAGAGGTTGGTGAAGGAACCAACTATAAATCTGTTGGTAGCCGCTGTACTGGGTGTAGCAGCTACTCCTATGGAAGTTGAAGCAGCAGATGCCTGTAATGGCGGAAGTTTGGCTTCCTGAACATGAGCTGAAGTCTCTTTGGACAAGGAAGCCATAGTGGAGCTGGTTGCTCCTCCCAGATGTTCTTCTGCGGGATCAAATAAACATCATTAGCTTGTTGTCACTGAGAACTGTTAAAAGGGACCAAAATGAAGGCAAGCTTACCAATGCTGGGTTTAGTAGGCTGCAGCCTCGCAGAAGTAGCTTCAGACATCACTGCCTGACTGCTTTCCGCTTCAGAGCCGCATGATAAATGACGGCTGCTACTGGCTATTTCCTTTGCCTGCACTATATCAGTGCATACTGGAGGAATTGGAGAAGGTTGAATTTCTGCATAAATGAAAGTTAAAATGTCAGTCATTTGATCTATAAAAGAGGATTATCAATATCAGTCAATACCTCTTTGATTGGTGACAGTAGCTTCCTCCGGTGCTGTAACTCCCCTTCCCGAAAATTTTGAAATATTTTACTATTATTTATTTTATTTAAATAGTTATTTTAGAGTTTATAAAAAAATTAATTATTGGCTTATTGATTTTCATTATTATTTTGTTGAGGTTATATAATATTAATATTAGTATTGTGGTTGTTGAGAATAAATAATTTTTCTTCATTAGTTATTACTAAATTTATTCTTTATCAAAAGAATAAAATATGCGTGTGTGTGTGTGTGTGTATTTATATATAAATACATAAAATGCATATATGTATTGGCAAATTGTTTTAATGGTTTATTATTTATTTTCATAAATAATTGGTATTTATTATATAAAGTGTATATTAAAAATATAGGTATGTATATATAAATGAATATCAAAAGAGTGTATTTATATGTATATATAAATATATTATGTATATGTGTGTAAGAGAATTTATATATATATATATATATATATATATATATATATATATATATATATATATATATATATATATATATATATATATATATATATATATATATATATATATATATATATATATATATATATATAATAAATAAAATAGGAGAAAGAAATAAAAAGAAACAAAGAAAAAAATGAAGCTAGGCCGGCCCAAGCAGGCAAGCTAGGCCGGCCAGCTACCCCAAGGTTAATAACCACAGCAACTATATAGCAAAACCTACCCACAACATTTGCTAAAGCAAGTCCCCACAACATTTGCTAAAGCAACTATATAGCAAAACCTACCCGAATTCAAGCTTCCCCCATATAGGAATCCCAACCCAAAGGATCCAACTCAGCAGTAAGAGCCAGCCCAAACCCTCTCTCCAAGCAAACCAAGAATTTTCCCACGCGTAAGACCCAGCACTAAGGCCCGACCCCTACTGTTGAACATACCGAACGAATACCATATATATAGCGTGAGGAGGAGGGGGAGTTTTCGACCAAACTCCAAACCCTAACAGCGCCGCGCCACCAACCCCGGTCGCCTGGGCGTCCACCCGCCGCCGACGCAACCGCGCGCTGCCCTGGGAACCACCGCCGGCCGGCCCAAGTTCGCACGGACAGCGCGCACGCACAAGCGCTGTGCAGCAATTGTGGCTGCAAAGTCCCCACTTCGCGTAGAGATTTCAGTCGCCATGTTGTGCCGTTTTGCGTATCGTCTTCGCAGGTATTTCGACAACCTAACCGAGTTCGCGACCCTTCAATTATTTTAGTCTGATTCGCGATGTACGCGAAGAAAATCAAATCCCAAAACTGGAAAAAATCCCGATTTCCAGGATATAGAAACTGCCCCAACGTCCGATATTTGCGGTCGATTTGTGACCAGAACATCGCGAGTTTTAGAAAACCGCTTGAACAGACTTCTAAACAAGCCAACCAAGATGGAAACGCTATTTTTAGATTTAGTTTTTGTTGGTTAATTGCTGTTTAAAATTAGGATAAAGTTTGACAAAAATCTGTTTAAAAAAAAACTAGAAAAACACTTCCACACGACGTGCGTCACGCCAATCCGGACGACGTGGTCGTAAACCGAAGGCATCAAAAGTTGCATAACGGTTTTGTGGTCGTGTGGGCTTTGGCGGAATTCAAATTGGACGCGTGTGCGCGACGAATTTGATGCGTATCCGTCGAAATTCACCGTATCGTGCACTTTGTAAATTTCTCAATTACTTCGTGCACGCTCGTCAGATCGAGACGAAACTTGTGCCAACAGGACCGTATCATTTTTCTGGTCCTGTATGCCAAGTTTGGTCCGATTCTGAGACCGTTGATAAAATTACCGTTTTACGGGCTCCACGGTCCCACTCAACGGGCAATTTTGTGCACGGCCCGCCGAAATCCAACTTTGGACATACGGTTGGGTTCGTATCGGAAAACTGAATCTGTAGACATATAGTTTGATGACTTTAGAAACCATTGACTCTGGCACGTTTTTCGGTGCAAAGCGGGTCCAACGGCGGATATCATTTTTGTCCGAAATTACCGTTTTCCCCCCTGTGTCCAGAATTGGACTTAAGGACAAACAATCCTAGCTAATTTGACTATTCTGAGAACGTTGGTACTATTTATTTTTGCATCCGGAGACTTTCGCATGTGTTGACTGATTGTTGCTCATTGAGTGGTATGGTATTATTGGTTTCTCCAGCTAAGGACCTCAGGCAAGTGCACTTTCTGATTGCTTTTCGATTCATAGTAGTTTTCTCATTTCATGTCTATACATATATCTTGCTTCTTGTTGACACGCTCGTCACACAGAGTAGTCGGGAGGGGAAATATCTTAATAGACATGTGGACTACCCAGAAATATCCCAAGATGTCTATTCGTGAACAATAGCATCTGCACACGGCACGTGTAGATGCCAGATTTATCCTCTAGCCGTTCACATGTCGAAACAGATATTTCACACCACCTAGATAGATGTCTTTTATTAGTTTTTCCTTATTTTCTTCTCTATCGTGCTATGTCTTCAGTTATTTTCCAGTTTTGATATCTCATATGTTATTTTCATGTCTTGTTAATTCTATTGTGTTTTGCATTGCCGTCGGTTTGTATACTTGTTCCATTCCTGACTGGAAACCAACATTTTTCAGGTTTAGCCGCGATCACTCTTAACACTGGGGAAGGCTTGGGTATGCTGAGGACAACCTAGAATAGAAAGCAATTGTATCAATTTCTTTAATTGTAAAATCTTGTATTTTCTTTAATTATAAATCTTTTAAATGTTGTAATAAATTTGGAATTGTGAATGAGCAACAAATGTTGTATTTTGAGCATCTATTTCTTGCGGGCTTGACAGCGTTCTACCGCCGACTCTGCGGCGTAGGCTGGCTTGGATACGTCTCGTATCCGGAAAAGCGGGTGCGGGTCGTGACAGGTGCTACTTCATTAATAGTGTTTTTCTCTTGGGACGTATGGGCATCAATATCCTCTTCCGGATTCAAAGTGTCATTTACATCCTCTGCAGATGTTTCATCATCATCTGGACCCTCTTCTCGTGCCTCCTCGCTATCATTTGCGTCGACTGAATCTATATCTTCATGAAAGCCGAAGTCACAGTCTTCTAGGGCCTCGATCATCAGTCGATCTTCTTCAGCCCGACGCGATCTTGGTGTAGCTGGAAGAGGGGTAGTTTCTGTTGCAAGTGTAGGAGATTGTACTACTTCGACAGATGATCCCGAATCATTGATTGGGGTTGGAGTTACAGTTGCTTCTCTTGCTTCTGCAGCCCCATCCTTTATCTCTGCGGTCTCCTCTCTTATCTCTGCAACCTGATCTCCTTTCTCTGTACTGGAAGCTTCCTGCCTAGGCTCAGGAGCAGGTGTAGGAGAAGGCATCATAACCCCGACGACAGCACATATCAGGGCCGATGTATGGGCGGATCTCGGGGAAGTGGTTATATTCTTTCTGAAAGCTAATTTTCTCCTGCGTAGAGGTTCTTCTGGGATCTCTACATCTGCTGCATGTGTTGTTCTTTGAATAGAAGTCGGGGTTGTCACCTCTTCTCGGTGAGTCGACTCGGCCTGTTGCCGAGACTGCGAGCGAGTAGTGACTCTTTCTGAAGAGTCCACGGCAGTCTTCTTCTTTGAGACAGAAGAAGATGTTTCTTCTGCCTTCCTCTTCTTGGTCGGAGATCTTACAACTTTTAGAGAGACACGCAGCGGCTCGTAGACTTTTTCGGGGAAGTTGGCTTCCCTCGAAGCTTCTAAAGGCGCATCAGCCGGTTTGTGCTCTTCCTTATTTCCAGGAAGCACTATAACAGGTGCTCCTTTTTTAAATCGAGTTGCCGTCGCAAAGCTGTCTGCTAGATTGAAGTTCTCAGCAAAAGTATTTGCTGATGTATAAAAGATCGAATAGGTATACAGCATGCGAGGGCCACGATCGCTTCTTGTCGACATCGAGAATGTTATCCTTGGGTCACGGGCATTGTAGTAGGCCCAAGTCCAGGCTCCATCAATCAAATAACCTTTTTTTGTAGGCACGTTATGGCGTTGCCCACATGAAATTGGTCATAGCCGAATTGGCGTGCAAAACGGCTTGGCAGATAAGGCTCGAGTTAACATTCATCTTCGAACCGGTACACCAAGTGTGATGGCCGAATTGTCCTCAGCCAGTCGAAAGCTGTATGGCCCAACGGCTGCATCCTCATATAGTCAACGAGGTTTGTTGACATATGCTCATAACCAACTGGAGGGGGAACGCAATAAAAGTTCCATCCCTTGCCGAGATTTAGAGTTCGTCGGCAGTCTCTCAAAGTGGTGTAGATCCACTTACATCCAAAAAATCTTCTTAAAAATCTGTCGCCCACTGCCTCCATGTTTGGATTCATCAAAGAAGGATGGTGCAAAAGCAGCCATCCAAACAGGTATGTATATGGCAGTTCCAGCCGAGAAAAACTGTCATTCTCGCCTTTTCCTCGAATCATCGAATCAACGAAGAGACGGAGGCCGGCGTTCACCCTGCATGTCATTGCTGACAGCAAATCCATCCGGTAGCAAAAAACTACGCGGACGACAGCAAACAGTACACCGCGATGGAAGCGGTCAACTGTACTGGCCCCAGGAACGACGTATCGTCGAAGCCAGTTAGTGAGAAAACCTGCCAGCTGTGTTTCCTTCGACATGGGCCTGTAGCCCATCCTCATGTAGCTTTCAATTATGTCGTCTTTCTTAAAAGAAGGATATTGAAGATCATCCTCGATCTTGATATACATATCACCATGCGTCTCCATCAGCTCTATCACTTCACTGTTGCTAAGTGGTCTGAAGAAATTGGGATTGCAGTTTTCATGCTCTTTGGTCTTTTTCTCAATAATATGGTTGAAAAAAAGGTACGACAACCATTTGGTGGAATAGCATGTGCCAGATGTGCCACTCTTGTAATATAAAGAACAGATCTTTTAGTGACATAGTAATTCTTCAAAAACAGCAACCATGTCAGCATTCTCTCGGCGTAGTCTGTCCAACTCATCATTTGTTGGGACAAACTCTTCATAGGGGATATCCCCCATTGGCAGATTGGAGATATACTTTATCTCGTGCAAAGCTAATCCAATCTCTCCGCGTGGCGTCATGAAAGTCCCAGTCCTATAATTGTATCTCTCCGCCAATGCGAGGAATAGATGAGGATTGGGAGGGAAGCCATAAACAGTAGCATACACTGCTTGGTACAGATCAATCTCCTTGAGCCGATCTTCAAATTGGACAAATATCCAATTGGTTATACAGATCCATCTCTTATTATCCGGGTTCACAAGACCTGTCAATCGCAGATCTTGGTCCGGATACCTCCCTTCCACCTTCGCAAACTCATTTGCGAATAAATTGGAGTTCTCACTGGGAGCAGCAGGGAAGAATCTTCCGGCGGGATGCAACCGGGTTTTAGTCCTCTGAGTAAGGATCTATGACGCTCAGAGGAACTGTAGAACATATCTTTGTGGTCTGGTCCCTTCTTAACACAGATATTTCCTGCTCGGGCTTGCTGAAGCGGAGTTATGTCCCATTCCATTCTTCTGGGATAGCTCGCGAAAGCATATCGGGACAGAGGAAGGCATCTAGAAATCTCTGGCAGAAGTATCGTCTTCTCTCCCCTTTGGAAGATTTTCTGTTCCATGCGAGGTCTCGGCTGAGAATTCTTGTCAAAAGCCTCACCAAACAAGAATAGAGGTTTCTTATGAGTGACAGCGTCAGCAGTTTGAAGAGGCTGCCCGTTCATCATACACAATAAAGTGTCATTATCTTGTGCGGTCAGGATAGCCTGCCGAGAAGACGGTAAGGCATATTGAGGAAATGACACGTACGAGAGATCTTCCTTGAATTTAGATTCAGCCAAGGATCCTGCAAGAACCTCATAGTTGGGATCTTCCCTGAGGTTAACTGCATCAATAAAGAAGACAAAGATCAGTATATGCAAAATCAAAAAGTTTCTTCAAAAGTTCATCAAATTGCGCTGTGTGAAATAAGCCATCAGATTGCGCTAGCATAGCCAACATGCGCAATCCATTAGCTTGCGCCAACACAGTCAACGTACGCAAGGTATCAGATTGCGCCAGCACAGCCAATGTGCGCAAGACGTCAGGTTGCGCTAACGTTCTTGCGCAAAACATCAGTTTGTGCTGGCACAACCGACTGCGCAAATCGATGGATTGTGTCGAACATTTTGTTAGCGCTTTCCAGCCGATTGCGCAAGAAGACAGTTTTCATAAAAATGCAAACTGTTGTACATGCAGCCGAAACCCTAAACAGGGTGGCGCAAATACCATCAATCTCTAAAAAGAGAGAGGTATGAAGGTCTGAAAACATCAAAAATCCTAAAAAGGGTTTCAATCATAGTTCATCATTTACCTTGAAGCGCTGGATGACCCGTCTCGTGACAAGAAACTCGTGGTGCAACACGAGTCGAACCCTCGGCGGGGGCCTTTCCCTTCTCGGCGGCTGATCGCTTGGGCGCCATTGTTGTCGTCGACGAGAAAAAGAAGAAGAAGTCGGAGGAGGGGAAGAACTTTTATCTCTGGAGAATTAGAAAGCAAGTAAAGGTTGAAAGAATAAAAAATAAAACTATTTATAGTTTCAGAAGTGTAACAGTCACCTCCAATTGCGCCACAAAAGACGGAGCTAATTCCTCCAAACGCGCAATCAAAGCGCAACTTGCGCAACTTGATTTTAAATTTGAAATTCAAAATATTTCGAAACTTTGAATATTTTCAAATTTCGAAAACTTTAAAGGGGTCTTGTATGTCCTAAAAATCAAGTTGCATTTATCAAATAGGCAGAGAATTCTCAATTGTGCACCCTTCAAATGGACTGCGCAGGAAATAGTTTGCGCTACAAATCGAACGCGCAAGCTGAACTGCGCTACCACCCGAGCGCGCTAGGCTGACGTGGCAACATCATCATTACCTGACAAAGATCAGATCTTCTGACAGCCTGATAGCCCGAAAAACGAGGTGTCTGTTCATTTCTTGTGCAGCACAGCGCTCAAAAACAGCTGTCCAACTTCAGCGCAGTCTTCCAGTCCAACTTCAGCGCAGTCTGCCAGTCCAACCGCAGCACAGTGTGACCAAGTCTGAATCCCAGCGCTGTCTATTGGCTAGAAGTAAGTGCAGTCTGAAGCTAGCGCTATTTGGTTAGCACGGTTCATCAAATAACTGACATTTATTACGTGGCTTACATGCCATTAATTGCTCACCACGTTGCAACCGTCTGCACACGACCAAGCGTATTTCAATCAAACAATGCCACGCGTCTGAAAATGGTTAGCCCATGATCGAACAACTGCCCAATAGGACAGCGGAGTTTGCAGTCTGTGCAATCTGTCGCCAGCGCAGTTCATCATGCGCAGTCCAAAATAACTACAAATTAGTTATTTCTAGAACTCTATAAATAGAGTTTCAAGTCCTTCATTAAGGGGATCAGATCATTATTATCATCAGAGATCAGGAGTTCTTGTCCAAGTGCTGCTGCATTCTTCAGAGGCTATCATCTTTAAAGTTCACATCGTCCAAGGGATAAAGCGATCGTCTTCAGATCGGATTCCTATAGTTGTACTTTCCTAGAATTCAATTGTAATCTTCTTACAAAGTTTGTGAAATAAAAGACTTTTGTTTTTGCAAACATGCTCAACATAATTTTTGTTCATTCGATCAGAGTATCCCCGAGTTATTGCATATCGTCTTTGATACGCCTCAATACTATCGTCGATATGCATAACTTGAAAAATCTTCGTCTCTCATAAGCTCCAATTCATTGCAATCACTGTCATTATTCGAACTCGAATACGAATCAAGTCTTGCGCACATTACTATCCATTCCGTTGTAGCTAACTACCATCATTATGACACAATTTCCAATTTACGTATCCATTCTCTTATCCCTAACTCGTACTTCCAATCGTGCTACCGACTCATCGTACTAACTCGAATTCGTTCACACGATTTCTTCGTACCTACTCAACACGTTCCGAACAAGTCTTTGTACTAACTCACGTACATTCGACCGGATCGACTATTTCCTCAACGTAACATTCCTTCGCATATGCTCCATCTATCGTTCGACTTATACTTAACGAATCTTTGTTTGACGTATTATCTATGCATACGACTCGCGCATAATCGTTTAACTCAATTCATCAAGGCATACTTGCATCGACTTCTATCAAATCATTCCCACTCGAGTCTCTGTACTACTTCGTCCGTTGAGGACAAACATATCGTAACAACATAATCGTCTCGATGTGACCTATCGCAAGTCGCTAACTGGCTTAACATAGCTATCGCTAAGTGGTATTCCATATACCACTCAGGAATCGAGCCTATCATCATCGATATAATACTTCGCTATACTGATCGCATAATTGGTATTGCATATACCACTCGAAATTGAGTCATTACTCGACATCATACTCCGTATAGGTCCGACATCTATTTCAACTTAACTATCCCGTGGTGATCCTTCCGATCCCAGCTCTAGCGTTTGCATACTCGAGTTGGCACAACAACTGAACCAACATGCCCTATCGTTCGCTCAAGTTCGACATATATTCAATCTAGCCATACCTTGGCGATCATATCGATCACACCCGCAACATTCGCTTATTCAAAGCTCAACGTGACATACGGCCAATATAAACGTTTGCCTACACAACTCAACTTAGCGACCAACTCGACCCGTTACTATCGTATCCGCGATCTTCCAATCTCACTCGTTGAAACTTGTGCAACAACTCATTCCTGATACTTAAGGTCTTTACTCAATCTCGTGCAACATATCGCTATCCGTCCGTATAGCCATACAACATGCATCATACCATATCAACTCGTTGTATTGATGCAACGAATGATTCACGACTTGCTGCACTCCGTGCAACCAACAACATATAACCGTTCGCATAGCCACGTAATACGCATCGCCTCACATATCGACCCGTTGCACTTCGTGCAACCAACAACACATATCTCCCCGCACTTCGTGCGACCAACAACACATAACTATTCGTATAGCAATATAACACGCATCGTCTTATATCTCGACTCGTTGTACTTCGTGCAACCAAGAACACATATCTCCTCGTACTTCGTGCGACCAACAACACATAACTTCTCGCATTCCGTGCGATCAACAATATGTATATCATTGCACTTCGTGCAATAAACATCACCATATTCGTTGCACTTTGTGCGACCAACATTCCATAACTCGTTGCACTTCATGCAACCAATGTTCTCCGATGGCACCCGGAGATAGCGTGATAGTCACGACATACTTGTGGCAGACGTACGCACTTAATATAGACTTATTGTATGGAACATCCAATGTAGCATCGAGCAGATCCATGAGCCATGCGGTTGCGGAAACAACTTAGAGTCAACTGAATTCGATAGCGAAGCAACTGAGGGTCAAAGAGATTCATGCACGGTCCAAATGATGGAACAGCTCTGATACCAACTTGTCACGTCCCGATCCGGGAAATTGCTCGTCCTCGCTAGATTTCACCTGAATCATCATTCTCGCTGGGGCGTGATGCCGCACGAGCCTGGAGTTGCGCTCGTGCAAGGCAAGATAGCAGTTCACATAGTATTTATCTCAAATTGATAACATAAGCAGCGGCAGGAAAACAGAGTATAACATAAGAACTTCTTTTATTGATAATGAACTGAAGATTACAAAGGCTCTGAATAGCCCAACTTAACGTGCCAATTGGCTACAATGCTCATGATCTCTCTAGCTCACAAAGGATTACATTGTTCCATACATTATGCCTCTTTATAGCCAACAAGTAGTCTTCGACCGAACATCTCCATGTAGCAAGTCCGAACGCCTATACGGTAGCTCCTCTTGAACGCTAAGGACTCCATACCTCGACACGTCCAAGCCAAGCACCGTCTCGAGTCGAACATATCCTGACCTGTATATAAACTAGTGGGGGATTAGTGCTTTCATCCTCGCTTCGCACTGTTCAAGACCCGCTCGCACCCAAACCAAACACAAAGTATCTTTAGTGAAACTTGCATCTTAATTTGGTGATCTTTCTATTTAGCCTTTGGATCAGTTTCATGGCAGCATTCAATGTATAGCAACTTATCGTAAATGTGTCATACACCGTATTCCTGCAGCAGATACAGTTAGACATAATTTGAAACATAAACATAGTGAATTGTGCTCATCTCCGTCCCATCTTGCCTAGCCTGCAATGGTTAGAACTTAACATAAGCAATCATATGATTCACGAAACCAACCAATCGTAAACTTAAACATATGCATAAGGGTAGCAGGCCCTGCGCCTATACCTAACTCTCATCTCAGCCCACCGGCCCTATCTATATGAAGGTCACGGTATTTCGCACCGTAATGGACTTGGCATCTCTTATGTGTAAGCCTATGATCACTTCGATACGGGTTGCTAGCCCA
This sequence comes from Iris pallida, assembly GCA_029216955.1. Taxonomy (NCBI): domain Eukaryota; kingdom Viridiplantae; phylum Streptophyta; class Magnoliopsida; order Asparagales; family Iridaceae; genus Iris; species Iris pallida. Next base: position 2,275,885 of record JANAVB010004600.1, read on the forward strand.
ATATCCGAAGGATCCCAAACTTACGGATATCATAGCTTATCACAGCACTGGACGATCGTAATCCGTCCGAATGATGTGCACCATAAATACCGCACATAATTCCCTCCTAGGCCGAACGGTCCCGGTGCCCCGGTCGTAACCGTCCGAGGGAAGCCGCACCCGTGCACGGGCCATCCGAGTCCATTGACCATACAATACGTACCATAGCATACAAGTCATATCGTTCCAACCAATCTCGTGTTCCATAAACATAATCCCGCTCCATAAACATATTCGTGTCTCATAAACATAATTCACCATCCCTATCTCAAGCTCCGTCGACGTTATGTCCCAACACATCCATATTGATGCACGACGCCTAACGGCTTAGTCATCTCGTACTCATATTCAGCGCGTACCATTCATAATTTATTCTCATAGCCTAATCTCGTAGTTACTTAGTCTTTTCATTGCTTAAGTGCACGAGGGCACGTTCAGCACCATAATCAATGTTCTACGCCTAGTGTTCAATGTTTTCGGAGGCGTGCACGTGATGCACATATCGATATTGTCTTTCAATATTCTGCCATCATCGCCCTACCGTGACTCGTACACTTGATGCACGTCGCTTCAATTGTTCGATTGTTCAATGTTCTATCTTAGTATTTAACACATATTTAGACACTTACTCGCCGAGCCACGCTCGCTAACTCGATAATATCTTACGCATGCACGGACATATTTTATTAGACGTGAAGGAATAGGGAGAGAGAGTCAAGAACCCGCCTACCTTAAGTCGATACGCATTGCCATTTTGCAGAGTTGAAGCGGCTCGCTTCCATAACTTGGTTGTATAGCTAACTCTCGGACTTAGCCATTCCTTCTGAACTACTCGGTTGATTTGGCCTATCGTGCCCATGCCACGATCCGTAATCCAGCATAAAGGCGTAGCCTGCACACCAGATCAACTAACATCAGCAGTTGCTCAAACGGAACTTACCCTTTGCATCGATTCGATTCAAAGATTCCAATCGACTCAAAGCTTACCTTTGGCCAACGTAACTCTCGCATCGATACCTCATCGGGTCAACGCAACTCTTCGAGTCAACGACTCATCGTAATACACCGTACGGAGCGGGTCATTACAGTATATTGTTCTTGTCGGGGTTGTACTTTGCTCTTTCCTGATAGGATACGTTACAGGTGAGCTTGAGGCCACATGGAGCATATGATTGCATTGGATATTGTCGCTTTTATTTTATTTATTTTTTGGAGATTGTATTTTGGATATTCATTATTGTATATTTATTTTACTTGACCGGATTTGTCTTCGGATAACTTTGTACTAAATAACTTGATGGATATTGGTGATCAATCTGGAAACGTTATAAAAGCTGTGGATGTTTACATTACATTGTGACTTAGAGTTTTCCTTAGTATTGTATAACTTACTTCGTCGTGTCCAACGATGAAGGATGGGCGTGTCCGACTCGTGTTCGATTATTCGGGAGCGGGTCTAGTTCCAGTTATACCATAAATTAGGCCATGCGTTTACGTGAGTCTAGATGTCTCGTTGGTGCGTGGTCATGGACAACTTATCGACAAGGATTTCTTCCTCGACTGGTATTACGTCGGGGCACCGGGGCCAGTCGACCTAGGGGAAAGACGTTATAGAAGCGCAGAATTGTACCACGTGGGTATTCGGGGGCTTTCCATGTGGCTAGCTACCTTACATTGAAGGACCCGCCTCCTACCCGAGCTATGTCCACGATGGCTTGTCGTGCCAGTGGCCTTTCATATAGATAATTAGTGTGTTGAGCGGCAATCCGTATGCACGATGTCGGTCGTATCAAAGGAAGTGTAAGCACGGTATGACTTGAGTTATGAAATGTGTGCTCGATTTGCACCCAAACTATTATGAAGCCTAAGATTTGGCTATGCGTAAGACACATGCTTCGGCATACGATGTGGCATCGTACTTGAGTTCTCAATACGAGTTCCACAAGTTGGGTTAGACGTTACGAGTTAAGTCGAGAAAGGCCATAGGGCAAGTTTGGTTAAGTTATATTGAGTTGCAGGTGTCACGACCCGCACCCGCTCTTCGGACGCGAGCTCGTGAGCAAGCCAGCTACGTATCGAACGGACTCCAGCCCGATTCGAATACGTATAAGCTGTCCAGAACAGGGTATCATGTCTAATCTAGACTATATCTCAATCCACATGAATCATATAAACAAGAATGAACAAGTATGTGTCGTGGTCTGCAGCCCACTAGCATGCATGTCCGATAAGACTCTAAAGAAAAATAACAAGAGTCTAAACTGAATCAAGAAACAGGATATCTCATGATAATGAAGAAAAGCACAAGAGAATAATAAACGCAACAACGATACCTGAATTCCGCAAGCGTATCATCACGTCTACCATCCAGAGCTGCTAACTAACTCCACGCAATAACTAACCTGAAGAGATCATCAGGTCCTCAGGGGACATAGCAAGATACATAAAAATATGCCTATCTAGCAGTTTATCATGCAATAAAGAAAATACAGAAAATAAACGAGAAAGACCAATCCATACGAAAATACGACTATACACGACTGGAAGAACCACTACGCCTAAGCGAACTGCTGGAGAAGAACATGAGAACACGATATCACGATGTCAATGGACAACCAATCGAATACTCAAACCCTCGTCCCTAGTGTGGACTCGCAGGTTTGAACAACTACTAGCCCTCGCCCCTAGTGTGGACTCACAGACTAGCATCACCCACGTCCCTAGTGTGGACTCGCAGGTGTGAACCATATACTACTAACCCTCGTCCCTTGTGTGGACTCGCAGGCTAGCCTCACCCTCGTCCCTAGTGTGGACTCGCAGGTGTGAACCATATACTACTAACCCTCGTCCCTGGTGTGGACTCGCAGATTAGCTTACTAACTCTCGCCCCTGGTGTGGGCTCGCAAGTTAGCTTAACTACTAACCTTCGCCCCTAATGTGGGCTCACAGATTAGCTTACTAACTCTCGCCCCTGGTGTGGGCTCGCAAGTTAGCTTAACTACTAACCCTCGCCCCTAATGTGGGCTCGCAGATTAGCTTCAAGAATTTCAAGGTACAGCAGTTCCGATATGACTTATTCATCCTATGACACGATGTGACTCAGTCCAAGTACAAGAGATGACACGACACGATCCAATCATGATACACGAGGAAACCAATCCAAGGTGAACTACAGAATTAGCTATGAACAAGAACTATATATACGTTTATCCAATATAAAATGCAAAGCTAATTATAAACAAGGCTATATCTACACTAGCAGGCATGATATACAAATCATATATAAATAATCAACTAGTAAAACAGTATAATAGTATAAATATGCATGTAAGTAAACTATAGAGGGAGGCAAGGTATCTTGCCTGGATGTTGCACGCAGAATCCCACAAAATAGTCAACTGCCAAGACATAGAGTCAAATCATCACAACTGTCTCCAAAAGCTGAAATAAACATTACCAATATTCTCAGAATAGTCAAATTAGCTAGGATTTCCTGTCCTTAAGTCCAATTCTAGACACAGGGGCAAAACGGTAATTTCGGGCAAAAACGATATCCGCCGTTGGACTCGCTTTGCACCGAAAATCGTGCCAGAGTCAATGGTCTCTAAAGTCGTCAAACTACATGTCTACGGATCCGGTTTTCCGATACGAACCCAACCGTATGTTCAAAGTTGGATTCCGGCGGGCCGTGCACAAAATCACCCATTGAGTCGGACCGGGGGGCCCGCGATACGACAATTTTATCAACTGTCTCAGAATCGGACCAAACTTGGCATGCAGGACCAAAAAATCGATACGGTCCTGTTGGCGCAAGTTTCGTCTTGATCTGACGAGCGTAC